>PVKE010012270.1:0-38638 GCA_004027555.1 Craseonycteris thonglongyai
ATGTTGTGGATCTTCTTAAAGACAGTTCACTTCGCTGAAGGAAATTATCCAGCCAGTGTTGTGATGCTTTGAAGTCTTCGGGGGCTATGTCAAACTGTGGTGCCATTGCAAGGGCAAATTCTTGAATCTGAGCCCTATTCACAACCAAAGCCTTTGCTCTCCTGTCAACAACCCATTCACAGATCAGGTCTTCCAGCTCAGAAAATAATAGTTGCCGACCTGATCCACACTTGTGCTTTTTAGCATTTCCCTTGTCCACTTGTTCAATGAGGTTACCATACTCTGCTCACCATTTTTGGACCAATCGGATACTCAACATCTTCTCTTTGCAGAAAGCAGTAAGATTTTGGCCCTAAAACTCTTCCACGATTCCTTTCTTGGACTCCATGGAGTAGCTTTTTCTTTTTGCGCTCATGTCTAGGGGTAAAAAAAAGGCACTGGGGTATCAGGGGAGGGGGAGGGGAATCACTTAAAATGACACAGGATAATCAGAGGGGGGAATTACCATTTTGTAGCCCCTTCTGTTCCTCCTGTGTTATTTTAAGTGATCCCCCTCTGATCCTCCTGTGTCATTTTAAGTGATCCCTCTCCCCCCACTCCTGTGCCAGTGGACACCTTCATCAGACATCCCCCCCACCCCTTTAACAGACATTTGCCCCCTACCTCAGTCACCCCAGTGTGTCCACACAATGTGTTCACACAATGTGCCCGACTCCTGCCCCGAGCGACTCACTGTCTAATTGTGAGTCAGCCAGACTCCATCAGGGCAGAGCTAGCAGCAGGCGGCAGCTTGTCCTGGTGGCAGCGCAGGCTCTGATGAAGAGACCTCGCATTTCCTGTCTGCTCTGGCTGTGCTGCGGCCAACAGTGAGCTGTGCGGCCCAGAGTCCAGAGTTACGGTAGCTTCGGGGGGCCTTATTATTGGGGAGGTCTTATTTTCGGGAGGATGCCTTATATTTCAGCGAGAGGCAAAACTATAAGTAGGTCTTATTTTCGGGGGATGTCTTACTTTCGGGGAAACACGGTATTAACAGAATTTATACAGAACACACATATTTTAGTTATACTTTCAAAGGGAGTAAATAAACTATGATCTTGGTAGATCACTAGTAAGTATAATATGAATGTGATAGCTTTTGAATGTGATAGTGGAATGTTTCTAATTGTAAAAGTCGTGAGTTAGCCCCCTAATAGTTGCAGGAAATTCTGAGTAGCTAGATAATACATTAAACCCTGATCATATCATATGATACTATGTATACCAATACATGTTGTTACCCATTACACAAGGTAAAGAAAATTCAAAAACCAAAATATTATAATATTTCTTATACCTCATGAATGAGTATAGTTTGCTTTTTAAACAATCTTTTATTTATTTATTTATTTATTTATTGTTATTGTTTTTGTCAGAGAGAGAGAGAAATACAGAGACAGAGAGAAAACTGAACTTGGGGTACTCCCCAGTTCAGTATATGGGTCCGCACGGGCTGGGGCCGGGATTCAATCCTTGGTCCCCAGCGCTGCAAAGTGAGTGCTTAACCCACTGAGCCATCCCAGCTTCCCCAAGTTTGCTTTTTAAATGACATAAAGTTCCACTTTTTCTTATCACTGAGTAGTATTCAGCCATCTTCTTTATAAAGCCATCTATCAAAGGATACTTTCTTTCGTTGTTTCCATGACTTGACCACCATGAACACTGCAGCGCTGCAATGAACATTGGGGTACACATATCTTTGCAAACTAAGATTTCCAGGTTTTTTGGGTAGATACTGAGAAGAGAGATTGCAGGGTCATATAGTAATTCTATTCTTACTTGTGACAACATCGATGGACCTTGGGATCATATTTAGCATCGTAAGTCAGATTGAAAAAATCAAGAACCATACGACTTCACTTATAGGTGGAATATAAAAGTAAAAGTAACAAAGAAACAAAAACTCATGACACAGTCAATAGTTTAGTGGTTACCTGATGTAAAGGGGGAGGTGGGTGGGAGAATAGGGGATGGTGAGGGAGTAGAGAGTGGGCACCAAATATATGGTGATAGAAAAAGTACTGACTCTGGGTGGTGAGCACATAATGCAATACATGAACAATGTGGTGTAGAATTGTACACCTGGAACCTACCAACCAATGTCACCTCCCCCCCACCCCCCAATAAATTTAACAATTAAAAAAAAACTGTTTTGGGGAAGAGGGGATGGCTCAGCGGGTTAAGTGCTCGCTTTGCAGCCCCAGGGACCATGGATCAAATCCCAGCTCTGGCCTGTGTGGAGCCATACACTGAACTGGGGTGTGCTTCCCATACAGGAGGCCCCCAATTCGGTTCTCACCCCTCGGTTCAGCCCCTGGCTCCCCTGGGTCGAGGAGGCATGCCTCCCATGCAGGAGGCCCCCAGTCCAGTTCCCACCTTGCATGGACCCTGCCCACCTATGTGGGTCGAAACTACGTTAAAAACTGATGACATACAACTATGGAGACTGCTCTGGGCCCTCCCTTCTCTCCCTCTCTATCTCTGTCTCTGTCAAAAACAATAAATCTTTAAAAAAAACTGTTTTGAGCAGTGCAAAAAAGCATCTCAAGAGGTGTGCTGCATCAAAAGGAGAGTACTTTGAAGGTGACTGAAGTTTAAATTTGTAAAAATAAACACACAATTCTTTATAAATAAATTCTTTTTTTCACACACGCACACACACACACACACACACACACACACACACACACATACCGCCCTTGTACAGTAAAGTCAACTGCCCATCATACCATGTAGTACTCCAGACATTTTCCCTGGTTTACTGACAAACTCATGCCCTCTGAGAATAGGCCAAGTAGTGTTTTTGTTTAATTTTTGTGTGTATTTTATAACAGCTTTAGTGAGATATAATTCACATATCATAGTTCACTCTTTAAAGTGTAAAATTCAATGATTTTTAGTATATACAGAGCCATATAACCATCATTACAATCACTTTTAGAACATTTTCATCACCCCAATAAGAAGCCCCATACTCTACTTCTAGCTATATGCCCCAAAGATTAAAAGCAGGCTCTGGAAGATATATTTGTGTACCCATGGTCATAGCAGCACTATTCACAACAGCCAAAAGGTAGAAGTAATTCAATGTCCACCCACGGATGAATGGATAAACATAATGTGAAATGTACATACAATGGAATATTATTTAGCCTTAGAAAAAAAGGAAATTCTGATGCATGCTACAACATGAATGAACCTTGAAAAACATTATGCTAAATGAAATAAGCCACAGACAAAAGAACAAATTCTGTATGATTCCACTTCGATGAAGTACCTAGAACAGTGAAATCCATACAAATAGATCACAGAATGCTGGTTGCCAAGTGCTAGGAGGATGCAGGAATGGGAAAGATGGCATTTAGTGGGTATAAAGTATTGCCGGTAGTTTTAGATGATGAAAAGAGTTCTGGAGATTGGTTGCACAAAATGTGGGTGTCCTTAACACTACTGAATGGCAGACCTAAAAATGGTAAAGATGGTAAATTTTATGTTAAATGTATTTCACCATAAAAAAGAAAAGGAAACTTCATACTCTTTATCTAACACTTCCCTATCCTCCCATTCCCCCAGCCCTATTTTGCACTAATCAACTTTCTGGTTTTATAGATTTGCCTGCTTTGCACATTTCATAAAATGGAATCCTATAATTTGTGGTCTTTTATGACTGGCTTCTTTCACTTAGCATAATGTTTTCTAGGTTCGTCCATGATGTAGCATAATGTTTTCAAGGTTAGTCTATTATGCAACAATGGATGTATTAATATCAGCACTTCATTCCTTTTAATTGTCAAATAATATTCCATGTATGTATGTACCATATTTCTTCACTCATTCATCAGCTGATGGACATTAAGGCTGTTTTCAATTTTGGGCAATTACGAAAGCTGTGAATATTCATGTATAAGTTTTTATGTGGACTTATGTTCCATTCCTCGTAAGTACTAAGATTAGAATTAATGGGGCATAGGGTAACTATATTTAGCATTTTGAGGAACCAGCAAACTACCTTCCAAACTTACTGAACCATTTATATTCCCATCAGCAGTATATGAGCAATTTCTCTACACCCTTACCACCATTTATTATTGTCTGTCTTTTTTATCCATCCTAATGGATGTGAAGTGGTATTTTATTATAGTTTTGCTTTGCGTTTCCATAATGACTAATGATGTTAACAATCTTTTCATATGCTTATTGGCTATTTGTATATGCTCTTTCAAGTAACACCTATTCAAGTCCTTGTCCATTTCTTAGCTGAGTCCTCTTTTTTTTAAGAGTTCTTCATACATTCTGCTTACAAGTATCTTATTAGACATGATATACAATTATCTCCCGTTCTATAGGTTGTCATTTCACTTTCTTAATAGTATTTTATCTTTTCACTTTCACTGTGTCCTTGGATGAACAAACATTTTCAATTTTGATAAAGTACAACTTATCTATTTTTTCTTTTGCCATTTATCCTCTTGGTATCATATCTAAAAATATCAATGACACAAAAATTTACTCCTATGTTTTCTAGGAGTTTTAGTTTTTAGCTCTTATATTTATGTCTATCACACATACACACATTTATTTGCCTGGTGTGAGGAAGAGGTGCAAATACATGCATTTGCATGTGGATATCCACTTCTTCCAGCATTATTTGTTGAAAAGACTATTCATTCCCCATTGAAATGTTCTCAAACATTTGTAAAAAGTCAATTCACTGTAAATGTGGAACTTATTTCTGGATTCTAAATTCTATTCCACTGGTCTACCTATTGTCTATTTTCATGTCTGTACCAGATTACTTTAGCCCTGTAGTATATCTACTAAAAATCAGGAAGTTTAAGCCTCTCAACTTTGTTCTTTTTCAAGTGTATTTGGACTATTATTATTCAAACTTGTTTTCCATATCCTGGGTCACTACATTTCAATACAAATTTTAGGATCAGCCTGACAATTTCTGCAAAAACAACAGTTGAGATCTGGATAGGATTACATTGAATTTGCAGATTAATTTGGAGAACAGTTTTTTCCATCTATGGTGCTGTGCCCCAAGTATATCCTTATCCTAATCCTCACAATCTGTAAATATGCTACTTTATATCATAAAAGGGACACTACAAACTCAATAAATTCAGGCTTTTGAGATGGATAGATTATCCTGGCCTATCTGGGTGGGTCCAATTTAATCACAAGTGTCCTTATAAGAGAAATGCAAAGGGAGATTTAACTACCAAAGAAGGTAATGTGAGAATGGATGCAGGTGAGAAAAAGATGGGATACACCACTATGAGCCAAGGAATAAGGAGAGCTTTCAGAAACTGGAAAAGACAAGGGAATGGAAATCTCTAGAACCATAATAGAATAAATTTGTGTTTATTTTATGCCAGAACAATTTGTTGAATTAGTCATAGTAAACCAAATACCTAATACATCCTAAGTGTTTTGGGATATAAACAGAGTTCAATACAGATGCAGCAAAAACTAATAGAAATCAAAGAAACAGAAAAATCTATAGTTATAGCTAGGAATTTCTACATCCTTTTCTCAATAATTGATAAACCAGGAAGAAAGAAAATCAGTGAGAATATCTATAGAGACAGATAACACAGACATGGCCAAATTTTTACAATTAGTAAATCCAGATATGGGGTAAGGGCATTCATTTTACTTTTTTTTTTTTCTTCAATTTTCTCTACTTTGAAAAATGTCAAAATAATAAAATGGAAAAAATTCACTGAAGTACAGAAACTATAACATAAGAAATATAGTCTATTTTAATTTGGGGCATCATTAAATTTGATGATCTTACCTTGAAGTTATTATTTACTAGAAAAGCCCAATTATTCTCAAATACTGATTTAAATAAAGGTATGTAGTATATGAGGGTTCCTTTTTCCCCACTCAGCCACAAGAAAAGATGAAATACTGTCATTTGTAACAACATGCACAGATCCTTAGAATACCATGCTAAGTGAGATAATTTAGACTGAAAAGTCAAGAACCATATGATTTTACTTATATGTGGGATATAAAACTAAAAGTAGAAAAAAACAAACAAATAAACAAAAATTCATAGACACAGGTAACAGTATAGTGGTTACCAGAATGAAAGGGGGGGTAGTAGAAAAGGATAAAGGGGGTCAAATACATGGTGATAGGAGATTTTACTTTGGGTGGTGAACACACATGCAGTACACCGATGATGCGCTATAGAATTGTACAGTTGAAACTGATATAATTTTATTAACCAATGTGACCCTACTAAATTTAAACAAATAAACAAACAGATAAATAGATAAGAAAAAGAGAAAGAAAGTCAACCTCCAAACAAAGAGCCTAAAGAAATGTTATGTTAGACAGTATTTGTGGGTTTTCTTTAACATTTTATTATAAAAAAAATTTCATAAAAGACAGATTGGTATAATGAGCCCAATCTTATTTTGTTTATAAACCCACTCAATAGTTTGTTTTGCTGGAGCTTTTTAAAGTAAGTCTCAGAAATTAGGTTATTTACACCATATATACTTCAGCATAAGCATGAAATAGTAAGTTCCAAAAGAATCATCAAGGAGAATATGTCAGGTGAAAAAATCCAAGTGTGCTAAAAAAACTACTGCTTTCTAGTTAGCTAGAAATGAAAAATTAAGCACATGGAAATCAGACAAAACACTGCTAAAATAAAATAAAATTTAAGATGGTAAAATATGCCAGGATGCAAAACACTTTGGCAACTCAAAAGCAACTTACACACACACACACACAAAGTTAAAATGGAACCATCTAATCCACTGGGGGTATAATCTTAGGATACTGAAAGGAATTATAACATTAGTTTACATTTAGTTTACTGCACATTAGTATAGCCCTGAAGCCAAGTACATATATACTAAGCAGCAATAGTCTCAATGTATTTTAAATAACCAAGGATTACTCTCAGAAAAAATATCAAACTATTTTCTCCTCACATAACAATTCAAACTAGAAAAATGAGGACCTCAAAAGTCATTTAATATTTATATTAAATATACTCTACCGCGTAGTATAAAAATATAACAATGCATCATTTTTTACAATAAATAATCTACCAGGAAAACTTCTTATTTTTTCTATTCAACATAGTAGTGGAAGGCCTAGACCAAAACATTAGGCAAGAAAATGGAAAAAAAGACATCTAAATTGAAACACACTAAAATTATTTGTGCTCACAGACAGCATGATCTTATATGTAAAAAAATTCTAAAGATTCTACACACGCACACACACAAACTTAAGAGGTTTTGTTTCTTTTTTACTTTCAGTTTTATATTCCACATATGACATAGTCAATAGTTTAGTGGTTACCTGAGAGAAGGCAGGAGGGGGGTGGGAGAGAAGGGAGGGGCAACTAAGTATATGGTGATTGAAAAAAAGTTGACTCTGTGTGGTGAACACATATTATAAATCATACACAAAGTACTATTAGAGTTGTACACTTGGAACATACATAATTTTTACTAATCAATGTCACCCTAATAAATTTAACAATAAAAAAATTTAGAATGAATTCAGCAAAACTGCAGGAAACAAAATTAACACAAAAATCACTGCCTTCTATACATTCACAATGAACAATCTCAAAAGAAAATTAAGAAAATAACCTAATTTATAATAAATAGCCTCAAAAATAATAAAATACTTAGAAATTAACTTAATCAAGAAGACGAGGCATATTCTGAAAAATACAAAACACTGCTGAAAGAAATGAAAGATGACAAATAAACTGAAAGATATCAGGTGTTCATGGATCAAAAGAATTAAATATTAAGATACCACTCAAAGTGATCTACAGATGTAATGCTATCCCTAATCAAAATCCCAATGACACTTTTTTCAGAAATAGAAAAGGTCATCCTAAAATTCATATGGAATCTCAAGAGACCCTGAATAGCCAAAACAATCTTGAAGAAAAAAAAAAGAAAAAAGAAGTTGTACATCTCACACTTTCTGATTTTAATCAAAACTTACTACAAAGTTACTGTAATCAGAATAGTGTGGTACTGTCATAAAGGCAGACATGTAAACCAAAGGAATAAAATACAGACCCCAAAGTAAACCTTCAGATATATGGTCAAATGGTTTTTGACAAGATTAGGGTACCTAGACAGTCAAATGGGAAAGGATAGTCTTTACAACAAGTGAAATAGGGAGCACTAGATATCCACATGCAGAAGAATAATGTTAGGCCCTTACCTTATAGCATGAACAAAAATTACTTCAAAACAGGTAAGAGCTAAAATTATAAAAACTTTTTGAAAGAAACATAGGACAAAGCTTCATGAAACTGAATAAGACAATGATATCTTGAATATGGTACCAAATGCACAAACCAAAAGTAAAAATAAATAAAACTGGACTGCACTGAAATTTAAGATTTCTATATGTCAAACAATGTTAATAACAAAGTGAAAAGGCAACCTACAAAGTGGAAGAAAATATTTGCAAATCATATATCAGATAAGGGTTTTTGATTCGGAATATGTAAAGAACTCCTACAACTCAACAACAAAACAAATAACTCAATTTAAAAATGGGCAAAGAACTTGAGATGTTTCTCCACAGATGATATACAAATGGCCAAAAAGTACATGAAAAAATATTCAACTGTATTAAACATTAGAAAAATGCAAATCAAACCACAATGAGATAGCACCTCACACCCATCAGAGTGGTTTACTATTAAAAACACAAAAAATAACAAGTGCTTGTTGAGGTAGTGGAGAAACTGGAACCTTTCTCCACTGCTGGTGGGAATGTAAAATGGTGGGCCACTATGGAAAACAGTATGAAGATTTCACAAAAAAATTTAAAATAGAATTACCATATGATCCAGTAATCCCATTTCTGGATATATGAGGGCTGTCCAGAAAATATCCAGCCATGCAACCATTCTCATTATATTGACAATGGCTGGATATTTTCCAGACAGCCCTTGTATATCCAAGAAAATTGAAAACAGGACCTTGAAGAAATTCTTTGAAAACCCACGTTCACTGTAGCATTATTCACACCAGCCAAGAGGTAGAACCAACTCAAATACACATTGACAGATGCATGGATAAAGAAAACATGGTATATACATAGAATAAAATATTATTCAGTTGTAAAATGACAAGAAAATCTTGTCACATGCTACAACATGGTGGTAGTTTGAAGACATAGTAAATAAAATAAGACAGTCACAAAAAGGCAAATATTGTATGACTCTACATATATGAGGTATCTAAAGTAGTCAGACAAATAAACACACAATAAATGGTGGATGCCAGGCACTGGGGGAAGAAGAAAGTTAGGAGTTATTGCTCAATGGGTATATAATCATAGTTTGTACATTATAAATGAACACAGTTAACATTATTAAAGTGTAAACTTAAAAATGGTTAAGATGGTAACATTTATGTGTGTTTTTACCACAACTTAAAACAAACAGGGGAAGCCGGGATGGCTCAGAGGGTTAAGCTTTCACTTTGCAGCCAAGGGGACCTAGGATCGAACCCCAACCCTGGCCCGTGTGGACCCATATGCTGAACTGGGGTGTGCTTTCCATGTGGAAGGCCCCCAGTTTGGTTCTTGCATCCCAGTTCAGCCCCTGGCTTGAGGAGGCGTGCCTCTCATGCAGGAGGCCCCCAGCCCAGTTCTTACCCTGCTCAGCCCCTGTCCACCTGTGTGCAATGAAACCATGTTGAAAACTGATGACATACAACTATGGAGACTGCTCTGGACCCTCCCCCTTCTCTCTGTCTCTCTCTCTCCCTCTGTCTCTCTCTGTCTGTCAAAAAACAATAAAATAAATCTTAAAAAAAAACAAAACAAACAAAAAACAGAAAGTAACAAGTGCTGAGAGGATATGAGAATGCCTGTATATTGCTGGTAGAAATATAAAATGAGGCAGCCTCTACAGAAAACAGTATGGTAGTCCCTCAAAATATTAAACATAGGATTGATATATGATGCACCACATGTTACTTCTAGTACATTCCCAAAAGATTTGAAAGCAGAAACTTAAACATATATTTGTACACTTACGTTCATAGAAGCATTATACACAATATTTAAATGGTGGAAGCAATCCAAGCGGTCATCAAGAGATGAATGGATAAAGAAAATGTATAATGGAATATTATTCAGCCTTAAAAAGGACATTTTGATATATGCTACAACATGGGTGAATCTTGAAGACATACTAAGTAAAATAAGCCAGTCACAAAAGGGCAAATATTGTACAATTCTACACATACACTGTACCCAGAGTAGCCAGATTTACAAAGACAGAAAGTAAATTAGTGCTTGCCAGTGAGTTGAGGATTGAAAGAAATGACAGTTAGTGTTGAATGGGCACAGAGTTTCAGGTTGGGAGACGAAAAAGTTTTGAAGAGGGATGATGGTAATGGTTGCATAACAGTATGAATGTACATAATGCTACAGAACTATAGACTTTAAAATGGTTAAAATGGCAAATTTTCTATGTACAAGTCTATCTTAACACAGTACATATTGTTTTTAAAATATGATCTATTTTTGCTTGCAACTGACAGAAAGAAAATGTAACTTAACCAAAAAGGAAAAAAAGAAATTCATTGGCTCAAATAATGAAAAACTGAAAGAAATGAAGAATTAATAAAGAGCTGAATCATGGGTTCTCAATAAATATCAAGATTCAGTATACTCTGTTTAAAGATAATAAAAAGTATACTATTTACTAACTAAAGAATATGATGTACTTATAATGCAAATATTACCCAGAATTATGTTCTAAAAAAAGTGAATGTCCATTTACAATAATACCCAAATTAACTAAGAAGCCATTCCAATGACATAATTTATGGTCAAAAAGCAAGTATCACCCAAAACTAGATGCAAATCAGGAATCAAAGATCTAATCTTTTTTTTTAAATATATTTATTTATTTATTTATTTATTTATTTATTTTGACAGAGAGAGAGAGAGATACAGAGACAGAGAGAGAACTGAACTGGGGGAGCTCCCAGTTCAGCACATGGTTCCGCACGGGCCAGGGCCGGGATTCGATCCTCGGTCCCCAGCGCTGCAAAGTGAGCGCTCAACCCACTGAGCCATCCCGGCTTCCCCAAAGATCTAATCTTAACTTCACCATCATCTACAGGCCATGAACCTCTGGACAAGAAACTTTCTGAGATTCAGTTGCTTATATATTAAACAGGGGCCATCTCACTGGATTAGTATGAGTTTCAAATGAGATATGTGTGAAATCGGTTAGAAACCATGAATGGTTCATACAGATCCAAGATACTATAATTGGAAATTTTATTAACTAAACATAGGAAGTGAATGGATATATTGCCACATGATGATTTCTTTCCTACTTTACTTCACCAATTCCCTTTTCCTCCACCCACTCAGCTCCAAAAAGGTATACAGCACTCATGCATTCTGCTTAATATTAATCTACTTGTATTAGAAAGGATAGGATATGTGCACATAGTTCTGGTATCACTTATTTTAAAACAATTAGCTGAAACTTGATGTTTGGGCACCTTAAATAAAAGACTACAGTAACTTTTATTATGCTTACATAATATTTTCTGCATAAAAATATAAAATGCTGCTGGGTAGAACAGAATTAAATATGTCTCTTCTTTCACTGGATAATAATTATTGAATACCGTATTTTCTGGCGTATAAGACGACCTGTGTATAAGACGACCCCCTAATTTTACAGTTAAAACATAGGTTTAGGCCTATATTCGCTGTATAAGACTACAGCCTCGGAAGTGGGGGGTAGTCTTATACAGCGAATATAGGCCTAAACCTATATTTTAACTGTAAAATTAGGGGGTCGCCTTATACGCCCGGTCGTCTTATACGCTGGAAAATACGGTAGCTACCATGTGACAGGTGCTCTTCTAGATATTCAGTTTTAGGTCCCACTGTTGAGACAAAAACTATAAAATTTCAATGATTTCATATGCACACTTTATTTACTTTTATTATTTGTTATGCATTAATGTTTTATTATATTAAGAACCACATTTTAATATGCATCCTACTATGCTTTAAAAAAAACCTTTAACAGAAGTAGACATTCCTTACAATAAACTGCTGTTCCTGCTTTCCTATAACAGTAAGATACTAAGTATTTGTTAAGTGCTATGACTGCGAGTTGCCAAGCCAATAGCTACTTCCCCTTTCTTCATTACTAACCAAATTTCAATTTTGTTCAAAGTAGCAGGTTCCCCACCTAAATAAATCTCCTTTTTCACAATAAATCTCCACATGTTGGAGGAGGCCAATTAGTGATATACTGCCAATCTGTCAAGAATTTCTGGGAAATAACTTTCTCTGATAGACAACACATCTTCCTTCATAGACTTCTTTTTCCTATCTGGAACCTGGATGTGATACTTGGAGAAACAGCAATCTTACTGAGGCCCTAAGGGTGGTGGAGTAGAAAAAGAAAAGAAATTTAGTTCCAGGACATCATCCTTAGTCCTTGAATCACCCCTGAACTATTATTATATAAAAAAAGATGCATCTATTACTTTAAAACCACGGTATGACAGGGTTCATGTTATTCACAGCCAAAGTGTTAATACCTGGTACTTATACATAAGTGATTACATAGGGGTGCGTATCTCTTAGTGTTTTTGTTTTCTTTGGATAAATACCCTCTAGATATATAAATGTTGAATCACTACGTTGTACACCTGAAACTGATATAGTATTATATGCCAACTATATTTTTTAATGTGAAAAAAAAAAATTACAAACAATGATCAAAGTGCTTTAAATGAAAAGACTGTAAAAAGGAATATAATTTAGAGTTACAAACAGATAATATGAAGAAAACAAATTCATACCTTCTTTTTTTAACTGAAACCTTGCTTTCCTCCTGTTTTACAGATATTCTTAATTATTTTAAAGACATTCTACTATTTCTTGTTATTGTAAGGTTTTATTTTTAAAACAGTAAATATATTGAATATTTTGTCTATGGATATAATGTTTTTGTCACTTAAACTGTCAATGTAATTAACTGATTATTCTAATGTTGAATTAAATTTATATTCCTTAAATAAACAAAACTTTCTCATGATTATGTGTCCTTTTTAAACATTGCAAGATGCCTCACTACTCCTCCTCTCACTGTAAAAGTCATGGTTTCCAAGATTTCTATACTGAAGATAGAGTTTTCTGGGTTCTTAAGTTCAAATTTCCATAAGCAAGTCATCTGATACAGGCAGAAAGTTGTTTCTTCCTTTATCCACACAATTTCCAGAATTTTAAGGCTTCTAATGATGAAACCAAAGAAAATGCCATTCTAAACTCATGACAGTTTGGAACTTATGAGGCATGGGAGGTTGGATGAGCATATAATGAAAATGGGTTAAACTTTAGCAGGGTCTGAAAAACTGGGCAAAAAGGAAGTTCAATGTCAAAATTATACCTAAAAATGAGATAGAGTGGAACAAAAGAAGGAGAAAGGGAGGAGGAGGAGCAGAAGGAAGAGGAGGAAGAGAGCAGGAGTAGTATAGTAAACTACAAAAGGGAGAGGCTAAGGAAGAAGGACAAGAAAAAAGGATCACACTTGTGCTGGGAAAGAGCTCAGTTTCTAGGGTCATTACCATTCACACAGTGTTGACCTCAAATTTATATTATCAGCCTCAAGCTCCCCCATAAATTCCCTGACTAAATACATCACCTCCTTCCTTATAGGTAGCTAAAAAGCATCTCACATTTATTATGGAAAAAATTAATTATTTCCCCCATAAACCTGCTCTCCCTTGATATTTTCTGTATCAGTAAATAGTACCATATATGTATTTATTTGTCAAACTGCCCCATAAAATGTTCTTGTAATCTCCTGGAGAGTAGAAATTTGGCTGTTTTATCCCTAATACTTAGTGCAATACCTAGGACACAGAATTTCAATACTTTTTTGAATGAATTACCAGATTAATTGTGATCCTAATTCTGATCATTTCTACAGAAATCAGTAAAAGAATCAAAACTTCTAGTAGCTATAAGATAGTCTAGTTTTAGTCCTTTCTCCTGGTAAAAGATAAAAGGAGTATGTACCTGCATTTGCTCAATATGGAGCAGAGAGGAAAATGGGGTAAAAAGGTGGGCAGAAAACAGTAGTTTCCCTTATTAATTACATACACACACAAACACACACTGAGCAAATATATTTTTGGCCATTATTATAATAGATAAGCCTAGAACTGCTTTAACAAGATTACAGTCTTGGGGAAGCCAGGATGGCTCAGTGGGTTGAGCGCTCACTTTGCAGCGCTGGGGACCAGGGATCGAGTCCCGGCCCTGGCCCGTGCGGAACCATATGCTGAACTGGGAGCTCCCCCAGTTCAGTTCTCTCTCTGTCTCTGACTCTGTATCCCTCTCTCTCTATCTCTGTCAAAAATGAAAATAAATAAATAAATATATATTAAAAAAAAAAAAAAGATTACAGTCTTATAACACACTTAGATAGGAGACTCACCATGCTAACACTTCATTCAAAGCAGATGCTGTGTAAGCAGAAGAGAAAACCTAGAGCTAAAACTGAGAGAGGGTTTGGACCTCTAGTGAGAAGAAAAGATTTACTCATAGGGAATTGAGGAGTTTCAAAATGCTACCTCATTTTTTTCTATCTTCTCTAAATTTAGAGCAACCATCTATTTCACAATTTTTCCTGGTTGTCCTGTTAATCTTCAATTGACCAACTGTATGGATCTTAGGGAGTGTTTAGTTGCTAGTAAGAGAATACTACCAGTCAGCACACCCATTTCCCAACACCAAACTGTTTCCCTCAAAGGTCTAAGTGACTGCTTAAGATAGTCAACATATCCCCTTCTTTTTAGTCCCATCCCTTAATCCATCTTTAAGAGCCTATGATGCTTCTGACTCTTTCCAGAATTCCATAGGATGACATGTATCCTCCTGGCTCCCCCTATGCAGGTATTTATGTTTCTACTTTCTACTCTTTAATAAATCAGTTACTCCTCACCTACTTGCTTTTCATACCCTAAAATTCTGTTAATTTCTCTCATCTACTATATTTCCTTTTACATCCTTTGTCCTTTATACCTTGAGGATTTGTACCTTTTTCTTCCTTTACTGTCAGTTTAGTGAATTTTGAGGAAACAGAAATAAAGGCGTACGTTCGATCCACTATATTTAACCAGTAATCCAGAACTTACTTCTTGCTCAAACAACAGTACTAACTATGCCCCTAACCCTAAATGTCTGAACCTTCCCAATCTCTAAACATCCCAAGAATATATATAGCTACTTCCCAATCTCTAAACATCCCAAGAAAATCCTATCTTTAGTGCTAATTACACATAACATCTTTTGTACTCTCCCAAACTGTAAATAATTTATCTATCTTCTGACTTTTCATACCATATTGCTTGTTATTTCTTCTGGCATTTACTTAGACCATATGTGCTAAATTTTAATGACTAATGCTCAAAACTCTCCTGCACTTCCCTAAGTTATTCACTTCACTTAAACATTTTAAATTCTATTAATTGGGGATATATTTACTAAAATGAATGAACTTTTAAAATACAGAATACTCCTGAAAATAATAAGCCTACCATGTTACTTTAATAAGTCTTTCCTTCTGTATCAAAGTATGACCCACAAACTAAATACATATGAATGTGATATCTGATAAAGAAAGGAAATCTTGTACACTTTTAAGCAATAGGCATCTAGCCTCTGAAAATGAAATAAGAAGGATATAGATGCAAGTGTTAAGAATAAACTGCAGGTGTTCAAAAAAAACCCAAAACTTCTAATACTTATATATACAAACACTCATGGTAAACATCAGGACAAAAGCATGTCAACCATGTTTTTTCTCTACTTCACATATATGCTTCAGGTTGCATGTTACCTTCTAGAAAAATGGTGTCACTTGCTGCTTAAATCAATTTCTTCTAAAACAAATGGCAATTAGGAACGAGAACGCTAGAGTATACTATTTATCATCAAGACAGAAAATTGAGTTACAGACTATTTGGGTAGATGGCAGACCTAGTAATGCTATAACAGGCGTTTCAGGGAATATAGGTATAGTGAAATTTTGAAAGCTGGAGAAAGGAACAGCAGAGAGAACAGGATCCAAACAGGGTGTGGAGAACAGTATAATAAAATAGTTAACCCTGTATTATACCTCTTAGTTCATTAATTCATACTTGTAATCCCTTTCCAAGTTCCACAGGAGTCTGTAGTATCCTAAAAAAATACAGAATTAAAGGTTTTCCTTTGCTGCAGGTCCATGAAAAGGGATGTCTTATTTCTCAAATTGTATTATCTTCAAGTTAAAAAAAACAAACATAAAAAACAGAAAAGACAATCCACAGAATGGGAGAAAATATTTGCAGAAATAACTCAAATGTCCATCATAAGGTGATAAATAAAAATTGGTATATTCATACAAGGAATATTTTTGGCAATAAAAAAATGAAATACTGATATATACTATAACACTGATGAAACCTGAAAACATATATTAAGTGAAAGAGCCAGTCACAAAGGATCACATACTATATACTATTCTATTTATATAAAATATACAGAATAAGTGAATTTATGAAAACAAAGTAGCATAATGGTTGTCTAGGGCTGCAGTGTTTGCAGAATGGGAGTGGGGACAATGGGGAGTAACCTCTAATCAGTACAGTTTCTTTGGGGAGGGGGATGAAAATGTACTAAAAAATAGATTGTGGTTTCAACTGCAAAACTCTCTGAATATATCGAAAAACACTAAATTGTAACTTTAAATGGGCAAATTACATGGTATATTATATATAAATAAAGCTGTTAAAAAGAATTACCACTGGCCAAAATGGTATCTCTAATACTATAATGAAGTTTTACCACAGAGCAGAGAACTAAAATACATCTTGACAATAAAAAGTGAAAAGGTGGTTGACTTTGTTGACAGCTCAAAAATAAAATCTTTGTTAAAAATCATAGTCTTATTTTGTCATCCTGAAAGAAGAGAATATTCAACTTCCTCCTCTTTTAGGATGGTTTAGAATATCCCTTTATGCTTATGAGCTTTAAAGAACTTAAATCAATTGGCACAATTATGTTTCTATCCATCTTTTTTACTATCTTCTATGCTGTATAATATAATGAGGTTTCTAATAAGGAGATAGGAAGCAGACAAAATAATGAACTGAAATGTCCATAACAGTCCGCAGATTTCATAAAAGTTACATGTTCAGATTCAGTTACCTTAACAAAAATGAATTAGAGGTCTGCTTCAAACAGCCATAACAGACTGATTGTTATACAACATCCACCTCTGTAAATATCTGTAGAAAAATGGGCAACTCATTTATTTTTCTGGTTCTATAATCTTTAAAAAGAACATGGTAAATTAACTGATCTCTATTGTCCCTTCCAGTTCTATAAGTCTGTAAATTCTATTTTATTCTCTAGTCTAGTGAAAGCTAACATAATTCTACAGTTTTCAGAAAACTGGTTGCACACTAGAGTAAATTGTTATAAAATTTATATTTAAGAGTCTAAATTATTTAGGTTTAATTTTAATTGTTTAAATTATACAAGTCTATCTCATCACCACTTTCAGCAATAATTAAAGGCAAAAGTCAGCCACATAAAATAGCTCAAACCATACAGTTCAGGATTTTAAAGCTACAAGCTCAAAGATTAAACAAGTTACATACTTAAATTTTCACTACACTGTTTTCTCCACTCACTGTAACTTAACTTTTCAAAATTATACTTTTCTTATATCCCACCCTATTTCAAGAAACATTTTTCAGATTCTGCCAACCAGATGGCCTCTTCTGAACCTTCATAGGACATTAATACCTCTTTTAAAATACTAAGCTTATTAAAGTTATTTTTATATTTCCCTTACTTTCACTTACCCAAAATATTCAAATATATTGTAAACTCTCAGAGAGCAAAGATGATGTGCTGCCCTCCCCCATAATCCTAGAATTAGCAATTTCCACATAAAAAACACCTAGCGAAACTGAAATGAATTGAGTAAAATGGTCATTTTCTAAATAATTTAAAATAAATTTAGAGTAATAGCAATCACAAAGATTTTCAGCTTTAGACAGTCATATACTAAAAATTACTCAGAAGTCATATACTAATGATTAGAAATATAGCTAATAAATATTTTTAGATAAAAAGAACACCTAGTACATTTGTAATTGTTAAATTTTGTACTTAAAACCATATTTTAAAAAGAAAAATATCTACACAACAAAGTTATTCTTTAGACATGAAGGAGGAATAAAGACCTTTTCAGACATACAGAAACTGAAGGAATTCTACAGCACAAGGCCAGAACTTCAAGAAATACTGAAGGAGGCTATTAGACCTGAAATAAAAAGTAAAAATAAATAGGGATAAACTAGGACAACAAAAACATAAACAAGGAGGAAGTAACAGTTAAAACTTCTAGAGAATGGAGATAAGAAGCATCATTAAGAAAAAGAACCACTGCATATATAAAACTTTCTTCTACATAAACTTCATAGTAACCACTCAAAAAAACAACAACAAAAAAAACACTTTATAATTGGCACCCATAACATGACAGAGAGACAGAGACATAGAAAACAGCAAACTAAAATAAGCAATGAAAATAAAAAGGGAAAGAGGCAAACAAAAATAAGACCTACCAGAACACAAAAGATAAAATGGTTGTAGGGGAATCCTCACAGATCAATCATCATCCCAAATGTAAATAGACTAAACTCACCAATAAAAATACACAAAGCAGCAAACTGGAATAAAAAACAAAACAAAACCATAGGCTGCTCCAAGAGACACACCTGAACCATAAGGACAAACACAAACTCAAAAGTAGAAAACTATACTCTAGCAAATGGCAAGCAGAGAAAAGGTATACCCATACTGATAATCTGATGAAACAGATTTCAGGATCAAAAAGATATTAAGAGACAAAGATGGTCATTTTATAAAGATAAAGAAGAATAGTACAACAAGAAGACATAACATATATTAATATATATATCTCCCAACAAGAAGTAACAAAATTCACAAAGCAACTAACAGATCTAAAAGACATGGAACATTCTCAGGAACAGACCACACATGCTGGGACACAAAACTAGTCTCAGCAAATTTAAGAAGACTGAAATCATACAAAATGTATTCTCTGATCACAAAGCTTGGAAAATAGAGATCAGCCTAACAAAGAAAGTGAAGAAATTATACAGAGAAAACTGCAAGACACTATTAAAAGAAATTGAAAAAGATACAAAGAAATGGAAAGATATGCCGTGTTCATGGATTGAAAGAATCAACATAGGCAATATACAGATTTAATGCAATCCCTATCAAAATTCCACAGACATTCTTTTGAGAAGTAGATAAAGCAATCATCGGATTCACATGGATCCACAAAAGAACCTGAGAATCGCCAAAGCAATCCTATGAAAAAAAAGAATAAGACTAGAGGCATCACATTCCCCAACTTCAGTCCATACTACAAAGTGTCAATAATCAGAACAACTTGGTACCAGCAGAAAAACAGACATACAGACCAATGGAAGAGAATCAAACACCCAGAAATAAACCCATAAATATATGGACAGATAATTTTTAACAAAGGAGCAAAAAATATACAACGGAGAAAAAAAGTCTCTTCAGTAAATGGTGCTGGAAAATCACAATAAAAAAAAAATGAATCTGGACTGTGAACTGTCACCATATACCAAAATTAACTCAAAGTGGATTAAAAACCTCCACATAAAACCCAAAACAATAAAGTGCATAGAAGAAAATATCAGGACCTAACTTATAGATCTTGAGTTCAGAGAGCACTTTATGAACTTGACCTCAAAGGCAAGGGAAGTAAAAGCAAAAATAAATGAATAGGACTGTATCAAACTAAAAAACTTCTGAACAACAAAGGACACTGTCAACAAAGCAAATAGGCAACCAATGGGAGAAAATATTTGCAAACGATGCCTTTGATAAGGGATTAATAATAAAACATATAAAGAAGTCAGACAACTCAACAACAAAAAACAATCTAAATAAAAAATGGGCAAAAGACCTGAACAGACACTTCTCCCATGAAGACAAACAACTGGCCAACAGATATATGAAAAAATGCTCCACATCACTAGCAATTAGGGAAATGCAAATTAAAACCACAATGAGATACCGCTTCACACCTGTTAGAACGGCTATAATCAACAAGACAAGGAATAACAAGTGCTGGAAAAGCTGTGGAGAAAAAGGAACCCTCCAGTTTTTACATGCCAGTGGAAATATAAATTGGTACAACCACTATGAAAGGCAGTGTGGAGATTCCTCAAAAAATTAGGAATGGAATTGCCATATGACCTAGTAATCCTTATTCTAGGTATTTACCCAAAAAAACTTAAAAACCTTAATTCGCAAAGATGTATGTACCCCAATGTTCATCGCACCACTGTTCATGGTGGCAAAGTCGTGGAAACCACCAAAGTGTCTTGTGATAGATGACTGGCTAAAAAAGCTGTGGTACATTTAGCAGTGGAATACTACTCAGCAATAAGAAAAGATGAAATACAGCCATTTGTGACAACATGGATGGACCCTGAAACCATCATGTTAAGTAAATCAGACTGAAAAAAATCAAGAAACATAAAACTTCACTTACAGGTGGAATAAAAAACTGAAAGTAACAAAGAAGCAAAAACTCATGGACACAGTCAATAGTTTAGTGGTTACCTGAGGGTAAACGGGAAGGTGCGTGGGGGAGTGGGAGGGGGTGGGGGAGTAAGGAGGGGGCATCAAATATATGGTGATGGAAAGAGAACTAACAATGGATGGTGAGCACATAATGCAATGAATAGACAATGTAATGTAGAATTGTACACCTAGAACCTATGTAATTTTCCCCAACCAATGTTTTCCCACTAAATTTAGCAATTAAAAATAAATAAAATAAAATAATAAACCATATTTAGTATATTTCCAAAAATTTAACTGAGACATCAGCATGATTTCCCCAAGAAACAGTTTTACACACTAACCAAGATAAAGTTTTACACACTAACTGTAAAATACTTATGATTGTTAAACCTTTTACATTTATGGTGATCTTACACAAATTGAATATAACTCTCCAGTGTACAGCTGCTATTTGCAAATAGATTTCCTGTCAAATCCATGTTGGACTTAGCTATACAAAGATGAACTGCAAATTTACCTTAATAAATCAAACTGGCCAGCAAGAAATTATACCTTCACTTATTCCGTTATTTTACAAATTGTTCTAGTTCCTTCTTTAGTAGAAATAGGAGCTTCTTGGTATCAAAACACAAGGTGTAAATCAACACTATTACTTATGAGGACTAAAAAAATTGGTAGGTACTTGAAAAGCCTTTAAATATTTGAATAGTGGTCACACTGCCACATTGTCATTGGCTTACTCATCTATCCAAAAAATATTTACTTATGTTAGGCACTATGCTACAAGGCACATCAGTGAACAAAAAGACATACCAATGGGTACAAGTCATAAAATTGTCAAGTATACATAAACACAGAGCCACTATGTACAGCTACACAAACTGTCCACCACACAATTTTACAAGTAATATTCATTAAACTACAACGGCAATAGTGCTCCTTGAAGTTATGGCATCACTCAGCAACCCTTCTAGAAACCCTCTGCTCACATGTAACTACAGAGGGAGGAGTCATGTTCCTATAATGTGACCAAACTTGGTTGCCTCAAGAATTGTCATCTTGGGGAAGCCAGGATGGCTCAGTGGGTTAAGTGCTCACTTTGCAGCCCTGGGGACCAAGGATTGAATCCTGGCCCTGCCTGTGTGGACCCATATGCTGAACTGGGGAGTGCCCCCAGTTCAGTTCTCACTTGGGCGAAACCCCGGCCCAGTTCCTGCCCAGTGCAACCCCACACCCACCTGTGGAATGAAACTATGTGGAAAAACCAATGATGTGCATCTGTGGAGACTGTTCTGGGCCCTCCCCCTTCTCTCTGTCTCTGTCTCTCTCTCTGTCTCTCTCTCTCTCTGTCAAAAACAATAAAAATCTTAAAAAAAAAAAAAGAATTGTCATCTTAACCAAGATAAACCAATAATAGTGTTACTGCAATCAAGGGGATCGCTGCTTGGAGTGTTCTATTCAAGAACAAGATGTGGTTGTCATTAGCCATTCTTATATACACTATTTGGTTTATTACATGTTGTTCTCTTTCTTGCAATTGGCTAAATTCATCAGGTTGGGTTAAACTCATTAGGTTACAGCTGCCTTTGCAAAATATTGGGCTACATTCAACATTTAGCAAGAACAGCATTTAGTAAGAATTGCCAAGACCTTGAGACTCTTGTTTCATCTATCTTATAATAGCCTTCTATTTTCAACTGTTACTGGTGCCCTGGGTTCTTGTGATCTCCCAGGATGGAAATCAAGAGAGATCTTCAGACACCAATATAGGCAAAGAGAAAGTTTTATTAAGCTTGTGCACAAGAAAACCAACAGCATGAAAAGGAAAAAAATGGGTGGTTCCCTGAGGAAAGGTGGAACAGGGTTTTTAAAGGGAGATAGGCTGGGTGTGGGTGTGGGGGAAGAGGAGCTATGTCTAGGCATACAGAGGTAGATCTTTCTTGGTACCTGTGCAATGTGGTTACATGTCTCTTCACATATCGCATGTCTCACAAGCACATTAAATGTCTACTCCTGGACATGATTTTTAGCATTATGATAAAGAAAAGGTCAAACAGGAGCACTTTTGAGCCTGACTGTGGATGTGGAGGAAAAGGAAAGGTCCCTGGACCCTTTGTAAGCAGGCTCTAGCCTTAATATTGATTATTACCCCTAGGGTGGGTGTCCTTGGAGTACTTATCTAAGTGTTCTTGAGGAATTTATCTAAGTATTAGCAGCTGGCTCCTGTTTATTCAACCTGACTGATTGGACAATAGGAAATTACCTCCCTAATTCCAACCCCCCCTTCCAAGATTTTATAGGATTAAGAGATAAGAGCTGACGGTCTCTTCTTCTGAAGCTGCCTCCAGCTGATAGAGGGGTATTGTCAGGACCCTAAACCCAGGAGGCATAATCTCTCACAGCTTGATCAAAGGGTTGATGTGTTCTAAAACAGACATGTCCAACCTGCAGCCCAGGACGACTTTGAAAGAGGCCCAACACAAATTCTTAAAACACTGAGATTTTTTTGCTATCCAACAGCTATTGTTAGTGTCAGTGTATTTTATGTGTGGCCCAAGATAATTCTTCCAACGTGGCCCAGGGAAGCCAAACAGTTGGATAGCACTGACATAGAGCAATCTTGTCTAATCTGCGGCCTTTCGAGCCACAAGCAGCTCAGGATGGCTTTGAATGAGTCCCAACATAAGTTCATACATTTTCTTAAAACATTATCAGATTTTTTTGCAATTTTTTAAAGCTAATCAGTTATTGTTAGTGTTAGTGTATTTTATGTGTAGCCCAAGACAGTTCTTCTTACAATGTGGCCCAGGGAAACTAAAAGGTTGAACACCCCTGATCTAGAGTCTGGTATCTCGGCGGTCAGGATAGGCCGACCCCTTGCAAGAACTCTTGACGCCTAGAAGTTACAACCTGAATAAACAAGGAGATTAAAGAGGCAAGGACCAAAAATTAATAAAAGATAGCTATCAGGGGTCCCAGGAGGGAAAGAAGCCAAGTGGTATTTGGTAGATAACCCTCAATTGAGTCCCATATATTTTGAGTGGTGGAGTTATTCAGACTGTGTAGCCAATTTGGCCTGGTCTAGAATTTTCTTTGTGTTTTCTTCAACCTGTCCACTAGTATTTATATAAATGCAACAGGAAGTACTTGCTATAATACAAATCCCTCCCTGCTTGGCCAATAAATAATCTAGAGTTACTCTGTTATCTAGTATAAATTTGGCTAAAGAGTCTAAGGGTTTTGGAGGACCTAGAAATCATGTCTAATCTCCTTGGCTACTACTGCAAGAGGAGCAATAAAATTGTGGGTGGTCATGTTATTACAGATGACTCCCCCTGCCAGGTCAAGTAGAGAGCCAACCAGAGCACCTAACCCTGTTATTATTAATCTAATTTTTTCCTTGATGATGGTTTAAAGGCTGGATTTTATTTGTAAAGGCGTTCTTTTCAGGTTTTACACATCCTACCATCCAGACCCATACAACTTTAGTCCAGTAAAGACATTATAAGGCTATCTATCCCCTCCTTCTACAAACCAAATTCATAAATTTTTCTCAAGACCCTGAAGTTATCTCCTCCTGTTTTACAAAGAAACAGCACATCAACAGCATAAAATTATACTATAAAAACAAAAGAAGTTGAGCAAGAAGAGCAGTTAACATGTGAACAAAGGCCTAATTAAGAATTTAATTAGGGGATGCCACAATAGTTCAAAAGGCTGAGCTCTTGCCTTGAAATTGAAAGGTCCGGAAATCAAATCCTGGCCTCAGCCCATGCAAACCTACATGCTAACCTGAGGCACAACTGGTGACTGCCAGGATGGTGGGTAAGATTCTCACCTCCCATGAGGGAGGCCCCCAGTTCGATTCCGCACTGCCGGGCTCCACATCCACCTGTGTGGCATGAAACTATGTCAAAAAGCTAATGATGTCCAACTATGGAGACTGCTCTGGGCCCTCTCCCTCTCTGTCTCTCTCTCTCTCTCACGTTCTCTAAAACAATAAAGTAAATCTTAAAAAACAAGAATTAGATTAATACTATTAATAGGGGCTCATCTATAAATCCCCCTTTTTCTTTATAAATCTCTCAACGTCGAAGGTTAGGAATATTAATTGGTTTTCTATATAATACAGTTACATTTTTCTTCAGAAACATACTATAACTTTCCTAGCCCCTTTTAGTTTTTATTCAGACATAGCCAACTTTAGGACATATAAATTTCCTTCAAATTTCCTCCAAAAATGTATCTCTATACTTTATTTCTTCTATTACCAAAAATATATAGTTCTTTTATCTTAATTAGAATTTTTAACTCTTAGAAACATTAATTGCTAAAAAGTAAGCAATTAGTATTCTTCAGATTGACAAAATTACAAGGACAGGCTGAAAAACTGTACCTCCACTGTAATTTTTTGGTTACATTAGACATATCTGGAAATACATAACTGGTTCTGTGTAGTCACATGGTATCTCTGTTCCACCATTCTTGACCCTGCACAAACAGATGCTTACATTTTTCACCCAGTGCACACAGAAAAAGAAGAGTGTTTAGACCAAAAAACATTCAACATGACCTTTCCAACCAAGGCCTGAGTTTTGAATAATTTTCAGCTGAGGTGACCCCTTATGATAGTATTCCATGGACTGCCTTTTGTTCTCGGGTCATAATGATAGTCCCAAGAGTCATCACCTGTAATGATCTTAAGAAATCCTTGACTTCTTAGGCTTCCCACTTTATGATGTCACTGAAATCTGCTTGCCCCACTTCTCCATCTTTGAACTGCTTTACCCAGCTCTTACTGTACTCAGATCAACACACTGATCACCATAAATGGCTTGTATTCACTTGTAAATTTCAATTGCAGTAACATTTTCCACTGTTAAGAATTCAATAACAGAATGCTGTTTGAACTGAACGTCTGAACACTCTTCCATTTTGAAGTGCACTGGATGAAAATATAAGTATCTGTGTGTGCAAGATCAAGAATGACAGATGGGAGATACCATGTGACTACACAGAACCAGCTGTATCCAGGTATGTCTAATGTAACAAAAAAATTATAGTGGAGACAAAAATTCATCAGCCCATCCTCATATGAACACATTTCATTATCTTTAGAGACATAGGGTTTTTTTTCCATTGGCAAATACACTTACATTCTCAAGAGACACGCTTCTAATAAAGTGCAAGCATATTCATCAACAGATCCCAAATTATCTTTTAGCTTCTCCGCAATAAGAAACCAAAAGAAGGTGAACTCAGACTTATCTAATAATTAATGGTTTAGCATTTCTTGTTATTTTGAAATATTTAGACATTTAATAATTTTTATAATTTTAGTAAAACTCTAAAATTCAAGTTACTAAAAGAATTGGGGACATCAAATTTAAGTATTATATACATAACAATTATTACTGAAAAGTTTTATTAACATCCTTTTATCTTAATAAACCTATTTATATTTTTAATAACTCTATGAGACAACTAATCCTTGAATTTCTCAAAAAATCTCTCAGGACTTTCATTTTAAAGTAGCACATTCAAAAATGGTAAGAGCTAGTACGTTTAAGAAATACCTTGTGTACCTAAATTAACTTGAATGCTAAAACTAATTACAACTAATTTCAATTATGAATGAATAACTCAGTTTTAGAGAAGCTAAATAACCTGCACAAAATTATACTGCAGAAAACAAAAACAAACTTAAAGATATAGAGAACAGATCAGTGGTTATAAGAGGAAAAATTTGTTTTCAAAAATTTCAAAAAAAAATTGGAGGAACTTTTTCCACTGTTAACAATTCAGTAACAGCATGCCATTTGAACTGAACGTCTGAATACCCTTCCATTTCTGTGTGCACTTGGTGGAAAATGTAAGCATCTGTGTGTGCAAGGTCAAGAATGATGGAGGGGGGATACCATGACTACACACCACTATTATATCCAAATATATCTAAAGTAACAAAAAAATATTACAATGGAGACAAAATTGATCATCCCATTCTCATACTATAACCGTTAGCTTCCAACATGATCCCCTAATGATCTCACTGATTCTCAATAATCACACTCTTCTATAGTGTAATTTATTATTACACCATTGTTGGTCTGTGTAAACCTGGGGTGTCCAATCTTTTGGCTTCCCTGGGCCATACTGGAATAGAACTATATTGGGCAACACATAAAATGCACTAACACTACCAATAGCTAATAAGCTAAAAAAAAAAATCTCATAATGTTTTAAGAAAGTTTTCGAATTTGTGTTGGGGTGAATTCAAAGCTGTCCTGGGCTGCATACAGCCTGAGGGCTGCGGGTTGCACAGCTTGGTGTAAAAAATAGAATGTGGCAGACATGATGGTATGTCACACCTGGGATTTGATTTCATAAGACATTGTGCCTTCTATCCTGTGTACTCACAGGTTCTCATATTCTCTCACTTTCTCTCTGAATACTCTCTCTTTGAAAAGTCAGCCACCATGTTGTAATAGGCACTGTGAGAAGTGGTGAGGAACTGTGGCCTACCAACAACCACATGAATGAGCTAGAAAGTATCCTCCAGCCCTAGTCAAGCCTCCAATGACTACAGCTTCTCTGAATACTCGTGAGAGTTAGAATCACCCAGCTAAGCTGGTTCTGGATTCCTGTCTCCGCAAATAGCAGATCCTTAAATAACATTGTTTTATTCAGCATCATTTTGTTGTAACATTGATGAGATGCCTAGGAACACAACACTTGTTTATATCAATTAGAATATGGTAAAACTGGTATTAATTATATGTTGTTTCACTTAAAGTTGCAAAATTTAATGACAGTAAGGACTTCCTGTATTTTGCTATTGCTGCCATAATACTACAAAATTATGGGCTTTAAACAATATAATTTACTATTTCACAGTTCTGTAGGTTAGGTGTCCCAGGGACTCAGTTGCTATTCCCCACTCAAAGTTTCATAAGACTGAAATCAAGGTGTTAGCTATCTGCATTACTTATTGGAGGCTTTGGGAAGAATCAGCTTTCAGTCATTCAAGTTTTTGGCAGAATTCAGTTTCATGCAGTTGTAGGACTGAAGTCCTTCCTCTTTCATTGCTGGCTGTCAGCTTCTAGAAGCTGCTCATTTTGCTTGGTTCATAAACCCCTATATCCTTGTCATACTTTGAATCTCTCTAAACCCTTTGCCTCATCCCTCTGACTCGTCTCTTTTGATCTTAGCCAGGAAATGTTCTCCACTTTAAAGTTTCATATAATAGACTGAGTCCATCCAGATAATCCAGGATAATATCCCCATCTCAAGATTCGTAGTCTTAATCACATTTACAAAGACTCTTGCTATGTAATGTAACACATACCCAGGTTTTGGGAAATAGGACATGAACATCTTTAGGGGGCTATTATTCTTCTTACCACACTCTCAAAAACAATATGATTTAATAAATGTTTGTTGTTTTAAACTTTTAACTTTGACTATAATTTATTGTATAACGGATAACCAATACACATACCAAGAGAACAAAAATGCCCTGAAATTATTAACCAGTATATATATACAATTATATAAAAGGTGTTCAATACATCACATATTTATATACACATAAACACCTGTCAGGCATTATGTTACACATTTTTATATATTATCTCATTAAGTTTTATCAATAACCATATATTATTATTTATACTACAAGTAACCGGTAGAGTTTAGATTAAATGCAGTTATTTCAAATCAAAGCTATATTTACGATACCTACTTCTCTTTCTTTTTCATAATCTAAAGTTTCAAGTTATAGCATTTCTAGAATCAGATTTTTATTCTACTTCTAAGTCTTCAAAAACAATTTTCACCAACATCTTTTATTCTTACTGACACACATCCCCCAACCCCCACCAACAAAGAAACAGGAAATGCTCTATAACTGCATTTGACAACTGAAATAACTTCTCATTGATAGGGTCACGAGGGCAATGTGCTTATGTTAGTATTCACTTGATATTACTGCCTATGCTTATTGAAGTAACCATTTTTTTTTCACCAAATACTAAAGCCACTTTTTAACCTCATTTGACGTCTCAGCAACATATAACAATGTTGACTACTCCAGCCTTAAAACACTATCTTTTCTTAGCTTCTATCCCAGCATACCCTCCCACCTCTCTAGTTACTGCCTCTCAGTTGTCTCTGTGGTCTTCTCTTCCTATACCCATCCCTTACATCTTATAGCTTCTCAGAGGTCATTCCTATTTCCACTCTCTTTGGCGGATCTAACTCCATCTCTCTTGATATTCAATTACCATCTATACAAGTATATAGCAACTTTAAGATCTGTATATTTTGCCATTTTTTTTTCTCCTGGAATTTCCCTTCAAACCACATATACAGTTCCCTATTAGATAACTACACTTGGGTGTCCAACAAGCACCTCAAACTCAACACATCCCAACATATACTTATAATCATCCCTCAAAATACCATTCCTCCTATAATGAGCCATAACTCAATGAGTAACCCTATTATCTGCTTAATTGGTCAAAAAAGCCCTACTTCTCTCACCAATTCTCACTAGTTCTGTATCTCCTTAAAATGTGTCTTATTATACTTTGTCCTGTTGTCAATATTTCAATAATTCTTACCACAATCAATCAACTCTTGCCTAGCATACTAGGTTTCTGTGTCTCTAATTACACTTCCAACTTTCCAATCCATTTGACATTTCCATTAGTGATCTATCTAAAATGGAAGTCTGATCACACCACTCTCTTATTTAAAGGCCTTTAATGAAGTCATCACTGCCCTCCTGTAAACATTCAAATTCTCTAATATGCCTTGTATAACATTTTAATATCTGGACCTACCTCTGGACACTTACTTGACATCTTGCCTTGTCTCCCCTACCTCATAGCACCTCAAACATGACCCTTAGTACTGTACTTACTCTACCAACATAGAGAATTTGTCTGTTTCTCTCACTAAACTAAAACCTCATTATTTATCTTTGTTCCACTAGAAGTTTACCAATGACACACAGAATTACTGAATAAATGTTTGTTAAATGACTAACCAAGTCATCAGACTTTCTTATGGTGATTTTGATATTATTTAAAATAACCTCCTGAATAATAGTCATGTCTTCACTACATAAAAAGTAGTAATAATTATAGCTGAAGTACAAGAATCAAATCTCCAGTATAACACAGTACATTCAAAAGATATAAATAACAGAAACTTCATCAATTCCCTGGTTTTTAAGTATCAGTTTTATGAGAGATATTGTATATAGTATCATTAATGAAAATCTGAGAAATACAGAGAACTAACCAGGATGACACTGCGAAAGTAGACAGGCCTAGGCTCACATATTAGCTAAATAAATGATTTCCTGAACATCAGCAACACCATGTGCTTCATATTCTTGTCTCAGCAAAAAAAAAAAAAAAAAGAATCACTATGGATCAAGGACTCTTCGAAGACAGAACCAAATCTTAAAATATTAAATCTAATGTTTTCACAGAGAAATTTCTCAGGTAATATAAGTCATGATAACACTTTTACTGGTCTCCTTTATAAAGCTGGTAAAAAAAAAAAAAAAGTTATTTAATAACTTGTCTGAAGTATCTTCATTACATCACATATTTTAAAAAATTGCATAATTGCATGGCACAAATTTTTATTCTACTAGTATAAGAGTTCATGTGAATCAAAAAATTTTAATATTTAATACAGCCCTTATGACACTGATATAGTGTCAAAAATGCATGAAAAAATATTAAATTACAGTATTCTGAATCCTTCCAAATCATTCAGCGCACCATTCCTCAATTTAAATAATTCTAAGTTTTATTTACATATCTAAAACATCCAAATTTAGAAATTTACTCAAATAAATAAAATACTCATTAACAATATTATTATAGATCCATCAAAAAAAGGAACAGAAAAATTCAAGAGTAAAAGACCATTACAAAATTAATCAAACAAGACAAAAGCAATTAAAATTCAAGCACAAAGTCAAGTTGTAGTATATGTAATTGCAAAAGAATAATCAAGGAATAATTGTACCTAACAAAATATATATGAGGTCTGACAATTGAGTTCCCAAACTTGCCACTGTGCACTCACGTTGGCAGCACTCAACTTGGTAAGGTTCCATAACCTTGGTATACCAGTGTCTCACAGCTCTGTTTGTGTCAACATTTGGCAGTGTCTTGCTGAATGGCATCCATTATTGTTATTGCATATTTTTGTGTATCATTGCAAAAATGCCAGAGCTTGAATTAGAGCAATGAACAAATATTAAATTTCTTGTTAAACTTGGCAAAAGTGGAAGTGAAATCAAGGACATGTTAGTCCAAGTTTATGGAGATAATGCCATGAAGAAAATGACAGTGTACAAATGGATTAAATGTTTTTTTGAGTGGAGAAATAGTGTCATAGATGAAGACAAGTCAGGGTGGCCAGTAACAAACAGAACTAACAAAAACACTGCAAAAATTCTTCGAATTGTTCATCAAAATTGTCGGCTTACTGTGAGAACCAAGTAAACACTGATAGAGAAACAGTTAGGAAAATCTTAACTGAAAATGTTGGCATGAGAAAAGTATGTGCAAAAATGGTCCTGAAGTAACTCACTGATGAACAAAAGCAAAAGAGAGTCGAAGTTTGCCAAGACCTTTTGGAGAGGCAAAATGATGTTTTGGGCCGTGTTATCATTGGTGATGAAATATGGATGTACCAATACAACCCTGAAACAAAGCGTCAGAGTGCACATGGAAGTCAGCCAATTCTCCATGAACAAAGCAGTTCCATCAGTCCAAATCAAGAGTCAAAATGACGTAGCTACCGGTAACCTTTTTTTGATATCAGGGTATTTGTTCATTATGAATTTGTACCAATTGGACAGTCAACCAAGTTACTATTTGGAAGTGCTGAAATGACTGTGTGAACCTAAATTTTTCACCAATTCATGGATGACTCTTTCATCATGACAACGCAACATCTTAAAAGGGACTGTCTGTGAGGGAGTTTTTAACTAGTAAACCAATAACTGTATTGGAACGACCTCCCTATTCACCTGATCTGGCCCCCAATGCTTTTTTTCTTTACCCAACGATAAAGAAAATATTGAAAGGAAGACATTTTGATGACATTCAGGACATCAAGGGTAATACGAAAAGAGCTCAGATGGCCATTTCAGAAAAAGTTCCAAAACTGGTTCGAAGGAGGTGCTGGTGTTGGTGCGTAGCTTCCCAAGAGGAGTACTTTGATGGTGACCATAGTGATATTCAGCAATGAGGTAGGTAGCACTTTTTCTAAGACGAGTTCACGAATTTAACTGTCAGACTTTGTAGTCTTAACAAAGTATAAATAACTACTCTATAATATAGCCACTTAAGAGCACAACCTAACATAAATACAGTCCCTGAAAGCTTAACATGATTTCATATTTGAATTTAAGTTAGAAAATGACATGCAATTTAAAAAGTAAAATCTACAGATGGAAGTCTAGTACTGTGTGTTTTACCTCTGGGAGTTGCAGGCTGAACCACAATTCTATTCTTACATTATAAATCTGTTGTGTGGGGAGCGGGGGAGGAATAACTGTGTTACAGAAAAAAAAAGATAGAACAAATTGTTGTAAGAACATGCACTTTTTAAATGTCTTTATTCTTTACAAATAACCTTATTCTTCAGTTTCTTTTTTATATAAATGGACTCATCTATATTTAAAACACTAAATACCCTTCCTGTTTCTTACTATGGGAATGACCCAGAAGAAGTCACTGCTACCTGACTCACATTATTGCTTTTTTTTACCCATAATATCATAAGGAAAGTGATGAAGAGTTTCATTTGTATTTTTTGCTTCCCTATCATAAACCAAAACACCAATGCAAACCACTATCAAGGACAAGAGAAAAGAGGAACTGCTGGGACAGCAGCTGTGTTGAAGCTCAGAAAGGACATGCGTTGGCAGATATGTGAGGTGATGACTGCAACACGATGTACCTAGAACTAGTATAATTCCTAAAAATTTTTATTCTGTTTTGCCTTATAGAGAACTATATATCCCTCCCTACCACAGAACATGTTGCTTCAGATGCTCTAATTCATTAGTCTTATTATGTTAACAGCTAAAAGCTGTTAATTTATGAAATGAAGAAAAACATGGCCAAGATCAACTCAGAAATAAGTACCGTATGTATCATAAAAAGATCTTATACCTATGTGCTTTAGTACAGTTTAAAAGCAATTTGTTTTCCATTTGCAATTTAAACTCAACCAAAGATACTTAAGAACAAGGTAGCAGGAGGGGTAAATAAACTTTGAAGAGATTTTATAAAAGCAGGAATCCACAAGCAGGTTTAGACTTAAATTAAAGGCATCCTCACTTTACACAATGAAAGGTAGACAAATAACAAGATTCAGACAGGCTTTTAGATGAAATACATGGGAAGCAAGAAGTTGACCAAGTTCAAGCTTCTATTTTTCCTTTTTTTCCTACTTTTTAACATTTATTATGTTTTTAAGATTTACTTTTTTTTTAACATTGTATTGACAGAGAGAGAGAACAGAAACAGAGAGAAGAGGGAGGGCCTAGAGCAGTCTCCCTAGTTGCATGTCATCATTCCACAAAGGTGGGCAGGGGCCACACTGGGTAAGAACCGGGCTAGGGGTGGGGGTTCTCCCGAATGGGAGGCATGTCCCCTTGAGCTGGGGCAAAACCGGGAGCCTCACACATGGGAAGGTCTCCCCAGCGAGAACCAAACTGGAGGCCACACGCCAGTTCAGCAAATGGGTCTGAAAGGGCTGGGGCCGAGATGCGATCCTCAGACCCTAAGGTTGCAAAGCGAGCTGAGCCGTCCTGGTTTCCTAACATCTATTTTTTATTATAATCAACATATAGTATCATATTAGTTTCATGTGTACAACATAGTGATTCAACATTAATAAATCTGACAAAGTGATCAACATAATCAGGCCAGTCCTATTAATATTTATCACCATACATAGTCATTACTATGTTACTAACTATTCCCTACAGTGTACATTACAGCCCCAAGATTTACAACTGAAGATTTGTAATTTTTTGTACTTCTATTTTTTTCAATGAAATAAGAAGTAAGGTATTCTGGTAAAATTAATAGAGAGGGGAAGGTTCCATTAAAACCAAGTTGTGATGGTCTATGTCAGGGTTGATCAAACTAAGTCCTATGGAAATATTCAAGCTAAGAATGGTTTTTAACTTTTTAAAGAGTCAAAATATAAAATAAAAAAGAATATGTGACACAGACTATGTAGCCCACAAAGCCTAAAATATTTATCCTCTGCCCCTTTGCAGAAAAAGTTTGGCAATCTCTGATTTATCTAATAAAAAAGGAAAAAATGATGAGATTAGAAGACATGAATAAAATAGTAAATGTATCAATCTACATAACTGTATGATCTTTTTTATAGCAGCATTATATTCTTCTCCAAAAGGGAAATATATATATAACACAGGTACATATGAATGTAAATTATCCAGGGCAAAGATTTTAAATGTAAAGAATTTTTTTTTTTTTCTTAAGATTTATTTCATTGTTTGAGAGAAGACAGAGAGAAAGAGAGAGAGAAAGAGAAAAGTGGGGAGGTCCCAGAGCAGTCTCCAAAGTTATACATCATTAGTTGTGACATGGTTTCATTCCCCAAAGGTGGATATGGGGCCACGTGGGGCGGGAACTGAACCAGGGACCTCCTGCATGGAAGGTGAGAATGTGTCACCCCAGTGGTTACCAATTGCCCTGCAGTTCAGCACATGGATTTGCAGGGGCCACGAGTGGAATCAAAATTCAGACCTCACAATAGTGAGGCAAGCACTCAACTGTCAAGCTATCCTGGCATCCCCAAAGAATCTTAAAGACATGATACAAAATATTACGAGCCTAGAGATGCTAAAATAGTTCACAGGTGAGTACCTGCCTTGCAACCGTGAGGTCCAGATACTGAATCCCAGCCCTGGCCTGTGCAAACCCATATGCTGATTTGTGGCCCAACTGGTAACTTCCTGGCTGGCAGCAAAGGTTCTCACCTCTCATGCAGGAGGCCCAAGTTTGGTTCCTTCCCACATGGTCCCACATCCACTTGTGTGGAATGAAACCATGTCACAACCAATAATGTACAACTATGGAGTTTGCTCTGGGTCTCTCTCTCTCTCTCTCTCTCTCTCTCTCTCTCTCCACCTCCTCTCACAAACAATAAAATAAAGCTCTTAAAAAATAAAACTACCAGCCTCTTACTAGACAGTAACATAAGAAATAAGGCATAGAAAGTAAAGCAGTGAAAGATATTAATAACTTTGATACAGCAGGAAAAAATGCCACAAGATAGTTCATAATTAATTACTAAAAGAAATTTAGAACTTCTGCCTCCAACCTAACAAAGTAATTGCTGCAAGACTTACTCTACCAACTAGAAAACAGGATAAAATTCATGTAACTACTCTTTTCAAGTACTGGACAACAGTAAGTACAGGCTGTGAGCCCTAAAAAAACAAATGAAGTGGGCTCTATGATTAGGTTTTCTACCTAAATACACTTTCCTTTATAATGTAAGGGAAAACCCCAGCAGAGCATAATGGTCTAAATGAGTTAAAGGGTCAAATCTGAATTAAGGAATGCTAAAGAAGCTAGGAGCTGAGGCAGGTCAAAATAACAGTAAAATGTAAGATAAGCAGAGTAATAGTTCCACAAATTTCTGCATAGGCTTTCTTGAGTCTTCAAAGGAATATTAAATTATGAATATATACAATGAGACTCAAAGAAATCAGGAAAAAATACCAGAAAGCCTGGAAGTTGATCAACTCTCAGATCTTACAGAGAGAGTATTACATGATATTCCACCTTAGAAAGTCAAAATAAAAGACACCACTGAACACAGGTACATTTGATATAGAATTACGACTTAATGGTAGAGACAAACTAATCTTAAAGATTTCTCTAAAGCTGCACCAAGATAGTTAAAAAATAAAACTTAAAAAGATTTAGTTTCCAGTCAAGATAGTGGCATAAATTAACACTGTGCTCACCTCCCCCCATGACCATATGAAAACTACACCTAAATAATAGAACACTCAACCTGGAGAACCATCTGAAGACTAGCTGAATGGAACCCCTGTAACGAAGGATATTAAAGATTCTTATATCACAGGAGTGGCAGAGAAGCATTAACAGGCTGATCCCACACCTACGTGTTGCAGCTGAAAATCATGAAGGCTATCTCAGCTACCAAGGTTCCCCCTAAGGTGTAAGAGGTCCCAACCCCACACTGGGAAACCCAGCCCAGGGGCACACTGCCAGGAAGAGGGGCCTCCCCTACCCCCACCCCCACCCCCCCAAGAACTGGCTGTGAAAGTCAACAAGGATTCCATACTCTCCCGGAAAGAGGGAGTGATGATAGAAACCCAGAAGTCTCATACAGAACTTATTTGCTCACAAATACTCAACGTATGCTCCAGTAAAGGGACAGCAGCTTGAAAGGCAGCAGAGACATATATAGAGAAATAGAACACTGTGGCCACAAGGAAGAGCAGCCACTGTACCTGTATAGAGTCTCTACCCAACACAGGCTGCAGGGGCAGGCAGGCACCAAATCTCAATTTGCCTTAATCTGGTGAACAGTGCTCGTCCCACACTACTGACTCCTTGAGACACTGCTCTCTATGCAACTCCCTTACTGCACTTGGCCCTTTCAGAGGCTGTGCCATGGCCTACACTGCAAATTTTTTTTTTAAAACTCTCCACAATCCACAGACCTTAGGCAGGTGATGGCAGGCCTCAATGTGCCCTGTGCCTTTCTTTTACTGAGTGGCCCCAGGCAGGGCTCAGGTGGCAAATGGCCTCAGCTTGCAGGGTGGCCTCTCCGACATGCCTCCAGGACCAGCCCAGGCAGCTTAAAACCACAGATTGTTTTGTAGCTCCTACTGGCATCCAAGGGTTGGACACAGGCAGTGGCTGACCTCTACCTACACTGGAGCCGCTCCCAAGAGGCACCAAAACCAACACAACCAGGGGACAGCTCCAAACCACAACAGAACACTATATTATAAACTACACAAACAACATACCAAAAAGGAGGTCTCAGCAAGGACCAGAGTCCACTGTGGCAAATCCCACAGATGCGGGATCAACCCCACTGTGGTCATGGCCAACCCTCATAGCCAGATAGCTGAAGAGTCAACCCCACCCACTGATGTACCAACAGCAATCAAGGCTCAACTATAACAGGAAAGCACACAAAACCCACATAAGAAACAGACCTGGAGTACCTGGCTCTGATGAAGTGGAAGACGGCACCATTGTGCCACAGAGAATTCTTACTACATAAGGCCACTCTACTAAGACTGGGTTACATAGCAGCCATACATACTACATAGAAACAAACACAGAGTGTCAGCCAAATGGAGAGACAAAGAAACATGTCCCAAGTGAAAGAACAGAACAAAGTTCCAGAAACAGAATTAAACAAAATGGAAACAAGAAAAAAAAAAAATGGAAACAAGCAATCCATCAGATGCAGAGTTCAAAACACTGGTTACAAGGATGCTCCACGATCTCAGGAAGAACTTTAACACAGACAGAAAACATTTTTAAAAAGTCAGAAATAGGGGTGCTGGGATAGTTCAACAGGCTGAGTGCTTGCTTTGCAACCGTCAAGGTTGGGGATCGAATCCCAGTCCCGGCCCATGCAAACCCATACGCTGAACTGCAGCACAACTGGTAACTGCCAGAATGGCTCGGCAGTGAAGGTTCTTGCCTCCCATGCAGGAGGCCACCAGTTCAGTTCCCCACCCTGAGTGGCCCCACATCCAACTGTCTGCAATGAAACTATGTCACAACTAATGATGTACAACTATGGAGACTGCTCTGGGCCCTTCCCTCTTCTCTCTCTTTCTCTCTCCCTCTCACACACACACTTTTTCTCAAATAATACAATAAATCTTTAAAGAAAAAGTCAGAAATACAGAATATAATAACTAAAAAGAAAAATACACTAGGAGAAATCAATACCAGATCAGATGAAGGAGAGTATCATATCAGTGACATGGAAGACAAGGCAGCAGAAAATGCCCAAAGAGAAGAGAAAAAGAGAAACAATAAAAAAAAAAACAACTGAAGATAGTATAAGGCAGTGGCCCCCATCTTTTTGGAACCAGAGCCCAGTTTCATGGAAGACAATTTTCCACACACTGGTGAGAGGGCCAGGGAGTTGGGGAGTGAGGAAGTAGGGAAAGTTTCAGAATGATTCAAGCACATTACATTTACTGTGCACTTTATTTTTATTATTAATACATTGTAATGGATGATGAAATAATTATACAACTCATCATAATGCAGAATCAGTGCGAGGCTTGAACATGTTTTCCTGCAACTAGATGGTCCCATCTCAGGGTGATGGAAGATAGTGACATCCGAAGTGTGTTGCTTATATCCAGTCTACTACATAATCCCGTTTTGGTTGCTATCACTGCAGAAAACCCTGCTTCACAAAGATAGGATATTGAATGTGAAAGCAGGCTTTTCAGTGCTTTTGTGGCAATCTCAGGATATTCCAACTTGACACTAATCCAGAAATGTGAAGTTGTCTCAAACATACTTTTTAGGCCACCATCATTTGCAATCTCAAGTACTTGAAACTCTTCTAGCACAGACAAAGTGGATTCACCTGGCTTATTCACAAATCGGTCACAGATCCATTCCTTCCCCATTCAGGGGTCTTTTGTGGTTCGGAAGTAATGCTTGAAGTCTTTTGAAAGCTGAGATACCGTATTTTCCGGCGTATAAGATGACCGGGCGTATAAGACAACCCCCTAATTTTACAGTTAAAACATAGGTTTAGGCCTATATTCGCTGTATAAGAC
>PVKE010012271.1:0-38638 GCA_004027555.1 Craseonycteris thonglongyai
CTGTCTCTGTCTCTGTCTCTGTCTCTCTCTCTATCTGTCAAAAAGTAAAATAGAAATAAATATGCACTGAAGACAAAAAGATAATTTCTCTCTATAAATGTGAAAAGATAAAAAAAAAGAAAATCATCTGGAAATGGTTATGGTTTTTAGAAATTGTATGTAGGGGAAGCCTGGATAGCTCAGTGGCTTAAACGCTCACTTTGCAGCCCTGGAGACCAAGGATTGAATCCCCGCCCCTGCCCACGAGGACCTATGTGCTGAACTGGGGTGTGCTGCTTCCCAAGCTGGAGGTCCCCAGTTTAGTTCTCATCCCACAGTTCAGCCCCTGGCTCGGGAGGGCGTGCTTCCCATGTGGGAGGCCCCCAGCCCAGTTCCCACCCTGCACAGCCCTCGCCCACCTGTGTGGATGGAAATACAACTCTGGAGATTGCTCTGGGCCCTCCCCCTTCTCTCTGTCTCTCTGTCTCCATCTCTCTCTGTCTCTGTCAAACACAATAAAATGGATTTTTAAGAAATTGTATTTGGTTTCTTCCTCACTATAAAACGTTCTAATTAAGATCAACATATAAGATGTTTTCCACATGTGCCGAAGGGCTAGGGACAGAGATTCCCCACTCTCCTGCCCTCCTTTCACTCTTCCCATCCTCCAATCTTCATTTCCCCAGAAATCTCTCTCACTGTGCCCAGCTAGTCTCCATCTAGTCACACAAGGGTCAAGGCACAGGGAGAAACAGAGGAGCCACCTCCCCAAGGGCTGAAGGCAAGGACGGGGCACTGACCTGCCTCAGGGTGCCCTTCCTCTCCTGTGAAAGGCAGTAGAGTTGTTCTGGGGGTACATGCCCTTCCTACCCTGTTGGTGGGCCTCCCAGCCCACAGGTAGCTGCATCTGAGAGGCACGCGTAGGCTTGGTTTACTGCACTACAGAAAATACCTGAGGCAGAATACACGAATCTATACATTTTGTTTTTCTAGCATCCCTCTTCAAACTCAAGTTATTTTTTCATATGATTTAAAAAGCTTTGTTTCATTTCTTAGGATTTAAAATGCTTTCTTTCATTTCTCTCTTCCTTTCCCCTCACTCTAGTTTTTCTGCTTCAGGAAAATGAAAATGAAAATATTTCTGCTACCCAGGACTTAAATGGGGCTACTTCTGGCATTAGGGTGGAGGAGATGACCATCTTCTTTCTAGACTCTCCCTCTTACAAGGCACTCTGTGCTGCATGATCCCAGGAGCTTATTTAACACAAGAGCAAATCTGGGGCACAATAGCATGCTTGTAACAAGGCTTCATGGTTCCACATTGACTTTAGAATCCAACGATTTCCAGAGATTTTGTTTGTTGTTTGTTCATTTATTTTCATTGTTATTATTGTTTTGACAGAGAGAAGGGGGAGGGCCCAGAGCAGTCTCCATAGTTGTATGTCATCAGTTTTCAACACAGTTTCATTCCACACATGTGAATGTGGGGCTGTGGAAGGTGGGAACTGAGTCTGGGGCCTCCTGCATGGGAAGCACGACCTAATTCAGCATATGGGTCTGCACAGGCCAGGGGTGGACTCAATCCCAGAACCCACAACCACAAAGTGAGCACTTAACCCACTGAGCCATCCCGGTATCCCAAGTTCCAGAGTTTTTACTTTGTGAAATTATCAAAGTATAGTCATCTGGTTTACCAATGGACTCGTTGCAGTATAAGGAGTTTCTGAGATTTCTCTTTTCTACGTTATCAGTGGCAGAACCGAGGCTAGAACTCTCAAGATGGGTCCTGCTTCCCCAGAACTGTTTACCTGATGAAGCTGCCCTATGAGAGGTGAAATCTTGGAAACTTCTATCATCATTTCATTATGCACCTTTCAGCTCTTATGCTATTACATACTTAAAGAAGGTGGTACCTATCTTTGCAGAAACTAAAATGCTATTTTAAGAAATGTCAAATTGCATTATTTTACACCCATGATAGCTTAGCATAATAAATAGGTCCTCTGTGTTTATCTAATTTTATTTTTAGTAGGTCATCATATTTTGTAGCTGGCCTCAGCTGGGCTGTCTATCAAGAAACCGGAAGAAATAGAGAGGTGGTAATTACAGAGCTCAGCGTCGGCATGCATTGTGTGGAGCCCGAGTTTAAGTGGCGGGTGAGGCACAAAGAGAGTGTTTCAGACGGAATGTCTTAAACTTTCAGCTTCCAGAACTGTGAAGTTTCTGTGGCATAAGCTACCTAGTCTGTGGTATTCATCTTTCGTTACAGTAGCCCTACCGAACTTCCACAGAGGTCAAGGTAAGGAAAGAGATTAGAAGCCAGTGAGCAAACAGAAATGGTGGGAGCTGAGTGAGATGAAACAGAAAGTCTACCATCTGAGGAACACTCACTGCAACCCGAACGGTCTTGAGGTGAAGCAGGTGGAAAATGTTCTGACCACATTTTTTCAGCCCTCTGCTTATAAGGCAGGCTCTTCCACCAGATTCAAAAGGCAAGCTAAGACCAGTCAAAACATCCAAGTCGATCGTATGATTTGCTCATCTCTTGGGCAACAAAATTGATCTTCTTTTCTCTGAGCAGGAGAGGATTTAGCCAAGCAAAAGGGAACTTCTTAGGGAAGCAGAGAGAAGGCAGATGAACAAACAGGTGCTCTCCAGTTTAGGGTGAGCCTCCAAGGAGCAGGAAGTGTATCCGAGTATCCTGGTGCCACGGATGCCAGCACGTCGATGGCACACACAGCAGAGCACCCCTCCAAAGACGCCCACACCCCCGTCCCCAAGCCTGTGACGCAGTTACCACACATGGTGAATGAGACTTTAGGTAAGTGATTAGGAGGCTGACATGGGGAGATTACCGTGCATGATCCAGGTAGACTCGATGGAGTGATAAGGGTCCTCATAAAAGGAAGGCACAAAGGGAATAAGTGGTGTGACAATGGGGCCAAAGGTCAAAGTGGGGCACTTTGAAGATGGAAACAAGGGTTGTGAGTGAGCCAGTGAAGGCAGACAGCTTCTAGGCAAAAAAACCCAAACAAACCAAAAAACTGAAGAAGTCATTTCTGCTCCAGCCTCCGGAAGGAACCAGCCCCACCTCCATCTTATTCTACAGTCCGGCGAGACTGCTTTTGAACTTCTGACCTCCAAAACGGCAAGAAAACACATTTGCGTAGTTTTGAGCCACTAAATTTGAGATAATTTGTTGCCACAATAGGAAAGCTGTCAGCACATCTCCCTGCTCCTCCTTCTCGTTTTCTTCTCCCTTGCCCGATCCTTCCTCCTTCTCAATCCTCCCCATGGGCTTTCTGTCACTTGTGAATCGGCAGGGGCTGCCCTGAGGGGAGGACTATGTGGTCACTTTAGCCTGTGAATTCTCACCCTGGTCACAGCTCTGAAGGACTCTCCTGGCCCAAGAGTCCAAGTGTCAAGCAACAGCTATACTTTCTACTCCACATGTTCCATCAGCCTGGACAACTTCAAAGTATACAGCAAAAATTTGTCTTGGGCCTCATAACCTCAAATAAATTATTGTTCTATTTCAAGAAAAGCCAGGGAAAGCCAGGATGGCTCAGCAGGTTAAGCACTCACTTTGCAGCCCCAGGATCAGAGGATCGAATCCCGGCCCCGGCCCATGTGGACTCATATACTGAACTGAGGTGTGCCCCCAGTTTGGTTTTCACCCAGGCAAGCTTCACAGTGGGAGGTTCCCCAGTTCAGCCTCCAGGTCTTGGGGTTGTGCCTCTCATGTAGGAGGCCCTCAGCCCGGTTCCCGCCCTGAGCAGCCCCCGCCCACCTATGTGGAACAAAACCATGTTGAAAACTGACAATGTACAACTATAGAGACTGCTCTGGACCCTTCCCCTTCTCTCTGTCTCTCTGTCTCTGTCTGTCTCTCTGTCAAAACAATAAAATAAATCTTAAAAAAAAAAAAATATGCCAAGCAGCACGCTATGGGCTTTGGATGCTATGTGCTCTAAAATTATAACTATGTGATGTAGGTACTACTATTATTCTCATTCCCAGATAAAAAAACAGATATACAAAAAGACAAAGGAACTCTTTCAAAGTTGAAGAAACCAAGGCCCATCGAATTTCAAAGACTCACCAAGACAAATGCTTGAGGAGTCAAGTTTTTTTTAGTGTATGTTCTGATGTTTGTACTCTGTCCACTAGATGAAGCAGCACGAATCTTAGTGTGAACAAAGGAATTTCATATGATTTGCTTTACACATCACTCTGACCTGGGCAGCAATTTGGTTTAGTGAGCTTTGAATTCAGAGAACTGTCACTGAGTCCCAACTGTAGCTGGGAGATCTTGAACAATATAGCAGAGTGCTATTAAAGTAAAATCAGATGCAGCTTTCAACTCAGCACTCCCATCCTGGAATGCAGTCATTAAAAATAAAAAGCCATTCACATAAGACTACACGTACAAGGATGATTCCTGAAGATTCATTTAGAGTAGAGGAAAAGGAAGAAGCGAAGACTTATCACAGGAGCATGAGTGAATAAAAGGGTTGTATCTAAATCATTAAAACAATGAGCTAGATTTATGAGGTCACTTGGGAAGAATTCCACAAAGTATCGTGTAATGAGAACTACAAGTTGTAGATCAGTCTATATAACATAATCTTATTTTTATAAGCCAATAACAAAACTATCTGAGGGCTGTCCAGAAAAAATTCAGCCACTGTCAATATAACTAGAATTGTTCCATGGCTGGATACTTTCAGGACAGCCCTTGTATATGTTTGACATAATATAAGGAAAAAATTTAATACACATGCATGACAATACAGCATTCAGAACCTCATAGGTGTTATAATATAAGATACAGATACTGAGACAGGAATTAATAAGAATATGTAGGGCTCATAAAAAATGTTTACAATATTCTTAAAGATCTAAAAACAAAACAAAACAAAACAAAAAAACTCCTTAAAAATGGAAATACACCATGCCTAAAATGTGAATATTTCATAACCTAAATTATAAGTTTAACACATTACAATAAAAATACCATAAAGGTTATTATTTTTTTATGACAAATGGAAACATAAATTGGAATTACCAGTAAAATTCTGAAAAAAAACCCAACAATGTTTAGGGGTAGGAAAGAGAACTAGTCATTAAATGTTAAAACATTTAAAAACTTTAATTATTAGGACAGTATGGTAATAATATATGAATAGATAGAAGAGAATAACAAGTCCAAAAGAGACATATTTATAGATACTTGGGTTCAGTATGTGATAAAGAAGGCATCTCATTCAGTCATGAAATGATTCAATACATGCTGTTGGGCTAACTGGAGAACTATCTAGAAATATGTAGACTTGGATGCATGCTTTGACTGAAACTGGGATTAGTTCCAAAGGAATCAAAGATTTAAATGCGAACACTGAAACTATAAAAGTTCTAGACAAAACCGTGGGAGAATTCTTTTATAATCTTGGAATAATCATAATCTGTGTAATTAAAACTCAGATTTAGAAGTAATAAGACAGTGGTAAATTTGACTCCAAAAATAAAATACATTATTTTTCCATGAGAAAAACACCATACGTAAGGCCAAAAGATGAGATAGAAACTAGAAAAACCTATTTGCAACTCATACCCCCAAAGGCTAACTCTCTAATATATAAAAGGGTATTCAAAAAAAAATGGGCCAAGGATATGACTGTATAATGCACTGAAAAAAAAATACAATATTTCTCAAACATGAAAAGACACTCAATTTCATTTATTATAAGAGAAATGATTCAAGCTATTCTAACCAATTTTCATATGTCAGACCAGCAAAATTCTAAAAGTTTGATTAAAAAAACTGTTGTCAAGGAATTGTGGGAAACTCTTCTAATAGGAGGACAACTTGGTACAATCCCACGAAGGATAATTGGGCCATACCTACCAGAATCACAAATACATTCTTTTACCTTGGATTCAGCACTACATCGTACAGATAAGCTAGTAACAGGTTATTTCAGCATTGTTGGTAAGAACAAAGAGTTTAGAACAACCTCAGTGCCAATCAATCAAAAGCTGGTTAACTAAATTATGAAATTCACTTCTATAAATTAATAAAATGCAAAATGATATGGCTATTTAAAAAGTTAAACTATGATTTAAATTGTAATGATTTCTATAATATAGTTAAATGAAAAAAAAAGGTATGAGATAGCATGTATATGCTGTCAGTGTAAAAAGAACTACAGCGATCCCTCATTTTTCGCGGTTAATGGGGACCAGAACCTTCCGCGAAAGCTGAAAAACTGCGAAGTAGGCTTTGCCCCTAGGAATGTTCCTGTATGCGGGTACAAGAATGTTTTAAATATGTAAACAGTATTCATACTTTACTCATTTAAGACAAAAATGACAACAGTATACGTATTTACTTAAACGTGTCAGTGCTAATTAATAAGGTGAATTACAAAACCTTATACAGTAATAAACATGAATCAACATTGCTTTCTGAGAGAGGCGAAGAGTCTTGTGTGGGTGGCGGAGGACAGGCGCTCACGTGACTCGTAGAAGCGTTAGGCTCACTCGGAGACTCTTCTGCTGGAGGCGCTGATGGTAGAGCCGGGGGCTTTACCTTGGAGAGAAACATGGCGATGGGTAGTTGTTGTCTTTGTTTTTTCTTTTCCTTCAAAATTCCCCTGTACAAGGACATAACCCCGCCAACGGGGTTCTGGGCGCCCCGGAGGAAGCTTTCGCAGGGGCACTGCGCTTAGGCGGCATTATAAGGGCTTAATTAATAAAAAAAGTGATCGCTTAAACAAAACAAGTTATCGCCAACACAACACTAAAACCCCGTCAACGCTCCTTTCCGCAATGTGGCTGCCGACATGGTTGTATTTTTTCATTTTTATTTTTTGATGAATATTTTGGGGAAACCCGCGAAGCACTGAAGCTGCAAAACAGGAAGCGCGAAGTGGCAAGGGAACACTGTATATCTATGCATGCACAAAACCCTCCAGAGTCATAACAGAATAATCATAACAGGGCTTCTCTAAAAAAAAAAAAAAAAGTTTTGCTTTTCAAAGTATGTAAATGCATTAAGTATTCAAACATTAAATAGATAAACATTTAAATTTTTCCATATTTTTTTGGTCATCATCATACCTTATTTAAGCAATAAAAGGTATTTTTGGGAGATAAAAAGGAAGTTCTAGTTTCAGCTCCATGGAGCTGTGTAACTTTAGACAAAGAAGATATTTAACCCTTGAAGCTTTACCTCTAAAATATATATACGTAACAGCACCTCATAGGTTGTTTTGAGGATTTACTGTGATAATAATAACTGTAAAGGGTTGGACCGAAAGTAAGTGCTCAATGAATACAGGCACTCCTCATTTAACAATTGAGTTCTGTTCTATGACTAGGTCACTAAGTCAATTGGTGGATAAGTGAGGAGCTTAAAGGCAGATATCTGTGGTGTGTCATGGTACCACAGAGTATGTAGCTTTCGATAGAGATCACACAACAGCACACTTATATATGAAATACGTAGTCTTGCGTGATTGGGAACACTTTGTGTAGAGAATAATAACGAACTGAAAGAAGGAGACAAAGACTGACAAAGGGGACTCCCTGCATCAGAGAACTGGCCTTAAGTCCCAGCGGTCATTAACCAGGCAGGTCGTTAAGTGAGGAGTGCCTGTATCACTCATTATTCCCTGTCTGATTGTTATGGAGAGAAGCCCATGAAATACCGTACCTAAAACTGTGGATTTAGAGCAGGCACTCAGTGAACATTCGTGCCCTTCTCCACCAGTTTCCCCACAGCCCACCTAAAGACAGGCCTCAGTGCTGGCTGAAATGATCCCCTTCTTCTCAAAAAAGTTCCAGAATTTTCCTTCTTAATAGTGTGACAAAGAAACGGAAGCCTAAAAGCTGAAGATAGTGATGGAGGACTGGGTTCAGGCCACCCACCCTCCTTACACTGAACTGCCCCAGGGATTATAAACTGCCAGACCTGGTCTTCAGCTTCTCAGCTGAAAAAAGGTAGAATTATAAACACAGCGAAGAAATCTCAGTGATCAAAGCTTGATGCAAATTAACAATTATGTTGAGAAATTTTGAATTTTCAAATAACCAAAATTTACAAGACATGCAAAATTAACCTACGTTCCTCAGCCTCCTTTTTTTAGCTTACCTCATTAAAATAGCACATTTTTTTCTTTCTCTTTTTTCATGCTGTCTTGACTTTTTGTTGTTGTTCGCTTCTTTATTTGACTCTCCTGCCTCCTCTACCATCCCCTCCCGCATTACCCTTTGGTAACGGTAAACTGTTGTCTGTGACTCTAAGTTTTGGCTTGTTTATTTTGTTCCTTTGTTGCTTTTAGCTTTATATCCCACATATGAGTAAAATTATATGGTTCTTGGCTTTTTCTGTTTGACTTATTTCGCTTAGCATGCTGCTCTTAAGACCCACCCATGTTGTCACAAGTGGCTGTATTTCATCTTTTCTTATGGCCGAGTAATGTTTCATTGTGTAAATGTACATCTTCTTTATCCAGTCATTTATCAAAGAACACCTTGCTTGTTTCCATGTCTTGGCCACCGTGAATAATGCTACAAAAACACCAAGGCACATACAAAGGCAGTCCAGAAAAATCTAGCCATAAATACCTCTACTTTTCATATTACAATGCTGTATCCTTTCTGGACAGCCCTTGTATATCTTTACAGAAAAAAGTTTTCAGGTTTTTGGGGTAAATACCCAGAAGAGGGATTGCTGGGTCATACAGTAACTCTATTCTTAATATTTTGGGGAACTACGATACTGTTTTCCACAGTGACTGTAACGATTTACATTCCTGCCAGCAGTGTATGAGGGTTCCCTTTTCTCCACAGCCTCTCCAGCACTTGTTATTCCTTGTCTTATCCATCATAGCCATTCTAACAGGTGTGAGGTGGTATCTCATTGTGGTGTTGATTTTCGTCTTCCTAATAGCTAATGAAGTTGAGCATTTTTTTATATATCTGTTGGCTGTTTGTATGTCTTCTTGGGAGAAGTGTCTGTTCAGGTCCTCTGGCCATTTTTTAATTGGATTGTTTGTTTTTCTTGTTGTTGAGTTATATGAGTTCTTCATATATTTTAGATATTAACCCCTTATCTGAGGCATTATTTACAAATATTTTCTCCCATTCGATTGGTTTCCTTTTTACTTTGTTGATGATTTCCTTTGCAATGCAGAAGTTTTTAGTTTGATATAGTTCCACTCAGTTATTTTTGCTTTTTACTTCCCTTGCTTTAAGGCAAGGATTCCCAACCCCGTGCCCGCGGGCGCCATGGCGCCCGTGGCCCGATTTGTGTGCGCCCGCCATTATTTGACTGTATCAGACGTTTTTCATAAACACTAAGTAAAACTATAATTTATTTTTATACATTTGTTAGAATTTTAAAATATTGTTTGAGTTTCTACGCAGGTTTATTATATTCATTGGTATGTTTGCGATATCGTATGTATAAGTTTTTCCCTAGCTTTGGCCTTTGTACATGTCGCGTCTTGTTTAGCCGCTGCGCTCTTTAAACTCTCCTCCACCCAACCGGGAGACGCCAAGTTGCCATTTTGATTGCAGTTGCTGGACTGATCGGGTCGTGACGCTTAGCTAGGATCACAGTGTTTTGATAGATTCGATTTTAAATGAACTAAAAGCGAGGTAGGTCATCTATAATTATGGTGGCAATTTGATATGATATTGTAGTTCTATAACTATTTTTATTTTTATTTTTTTTAGTCCTAAAATGAGTGGACCAAATAAGAGAAAACTAACCTATAATTTTAACACAGACTGGGAGGAATCATATTGTTTCATTAATTTAAAAGGTAAATGCTTTTGCCTGTTGTGTGGCAGTAGTATTGCAGTGCCGAAAAAACATAATGTTGAACGACACTTTCAGACAAGTCATACCACTTTTGATACAAATTATCCACTTAAATCTGAAGTAAGAAAGAAAAAAATAAATCAACTAAAATGAAGTTTAACTACTCAACAGACTGTTTTCACTAGACATGTGGAAAAATCTAAAAAGGCAACCATTGCTTCTTTCAAAATTTCTCACATGCTCGCAAAGAAGAAAAAAACATTTCCAGGATGGTGAATTGTTAAAAGAAGCATTTCTGACTGCTGCCGATTGTTTGTTTGAGAAATATTCTAACAAGCGTGAGATTATGTCGGCGATACAAGACTTACAGTTGTCAAATAACACAGTCACAAGAAGAATACACGCAATTTCAAAAGACTTGCAAACTCAGTTAAAGACTGACTTGGAAATATGTGACTGCTTCTCTCTGCAATTTGACAAGTCAACAGGTATATCAGACACTGCACATTTGGCAGTTATGGTGAGAATGGTATTTAGTAACTTCACAGTCAAAGAGGAGCTGTTGCAAATATTACCAATGAAAGGACAGACGAGAGGTGAGGATGTTTATAAAATACGCCAGGTCGATAAACATGCCTTTGCATAAGTTGTCTGCGATAACTACCGATGGGGCACCAGCAATGGTTGGTAAAAACAAAGGATGTATTGCCCTTTGCAGGAAAGATGAATAATTTTCAAACTTTATGTCCTACCACTGTATTAGCCATCAGGAAGCTTTGTGTTATAAAATACTGCCCTTTGAACATGTTATGAAAATAGTCACAAAGATAGTCAACTCTATTCGAGCAGCTCCATTGCAACACCGACTTTTCAAGGCCCTGTTAGAAGATACTGAAGATAAAGAACATGATCTCATCCTGCATACTGAAGTACGTTGGCTCAGTAAAGGTAAAGTTCTTACAAGATTTGTGAACTTCATTGAAGAAATAAAAACATTTATACATGGTAAAAATGAAAATTAGGATGAACTAACAGACTCTTGCTGGCTGGTGGATTTGGGTTTTCTTGCTGACACCATGGAAAAATTAGATTCTTTCCATTTGGAGTTTCAGGGAAAAGACAAAAATATAGCTGAAACGATAAGCTCTGTAAACGCATTTAAAGCGAAATTGACTTTGTTGATATCACATCTGCATATCAAGTCTCTCGTGCACTTCCCATATATGAGGAAAATGCTAGGTAACAATGAATTCAACGTGTCATTATTTATTGAGACCCTGCAAGTGCTTCAAAAACAGTTTGAAGAGAGATTTCTGCAGTTTACAAATATCGAGCCAATTGTCTCCTTCTGTATCAATCCTTTTACTTGCCAAATAAATGGAATAGAACTAGCTGCATGTATTGCAGACCTTGTTCAGGGGAAAGCAGAAGAACTAGAGTTAGAAACTTTGAACCTTAAGAACGATATTTTGCTAAAATCCTTAATATCAGAGGACTTATGGAACATATTAGAAAAAGAAAGGTTCCCATTTTTTTAAAAAGTGGCATATAAAATCAAATCGTTTTTCGGGTCAACGTATTTATGCGAATCTTTGTTTTCAAACATGAATTTAATAAAATCATGATATAGATCTTGACTTACCGATGAGCATCTTAATAATTGTTTGCTAACAGGGTTGTCGTCATACTCTCTTAATTACGAGGCACTGGCCAATGAAATGCAATGCCAAAGATCACACTGACAGATTGTTTTTTTTTATGTTTTCTTTTATGTTTTTTTAAATGATTTTATTATACGTGTGTTTTTTATTTACTTTGTATTACGTTTTTGTACATATGTTTCTTTGTGTGTATATAATTTGTACAATAAATTTATTATTTTAAAATTATTTTTGTTTATTATTTTTTATTCTTGTTCAATAATAAATATCCTTAGAAATATCTGGTGCCCGCTGCCCTACCGATATTTTAGAATGCGCCCTGGGGTATAAAAAGGTTGGGAACCCCTGCTTTAAGGTCAAGTTCATAAAGTCCTCTCTGAACCCAAGGTCATAAGTTTAAAACTGATGTTTTCTTCTCCTCGGTTTATTATTTCAGGTCTTATGTTACCAAAGCAATATACAAAATGAATGGAATTCCCATCAAAACCCCACAGACATTCTTTCAAGAAATAGGTTTAAAAATCATCAGATTCATGTGGAATCACAAAAGACCCCGAATCGCCAAAGCAATCAGAGAAAATAATAAGGCTGGAGGCATCATACCCCCTGACTTCAGTTTATACTACAAAGCATCAATAATCAAAACAGCTGTGTATTGGCCAAAAAATAGACATACAGACCAATGGAACAGAATCAAAAACCCAGAAATAAACCCACAAATATATGTACAGATAATTTTGACAAATATACAGTAGGGAAAAGAAAGCTTCTTCAGTAAATGGTGCTGGAAAAATTGGAAGACCACATGCAAAAGAATGAGTCTGGACTGTGAACTGTCACATATAACAAAATTAACTCAAAATGGATCAAAGACCTCCACATAAGGCCTTGTATTTTCTTGGCTCTTTCTGATTTGGGGCTTATATTTATGAACTATCCATCTTTGTATTCTGTTACCTTTTAATCCTGAAGTCTGTTTTGTCAGATATAAGTATGGTTACACCCGCTTTTCTCTGGATGCTATTTGCTTGGAGTATTGTTTTCAACCCTTTCTCTTTGAGTCTGTATTTGTATTTGTAGCTGAGGTGTATCTCTTGGAAACAGCATATGGTTGGGGTGTTTTTTGTTTGTTTGTTTTTTTATTCAATCTGCTACTCTGTGCCTTTTTATTGGTGAATTCAGTTTTTATTTACTTTTGGGGAGAATTTTCTATAGCCACTTTATCTTTTGTTTCTGATAGTTCAATGTCTCTCCATTGTTTCTTTGCTTTTTTGTTTCCATCTCTTACCTTAGTTTGGTAGTATTCTATGATTCATTTTTCTCTGTTTCCTCTTTTTTTTATGTTATGTGTTTCAGCTCTGTTTTTTTTTTTTTTGCTTGTTTTTTTTAAATAGGTGGTTACCATTAAGCTTATGTAAAAGAAAATTTCATATATACAGTAGTCCTTTATCTTAAGCATGTTTCTTATCTCCATTCCTGTTTACAAATTCAGACCTTTACTTCCTCCCCTTTTATGTTTTTGTTGCCACAAATTATTTCCATTTATGCTGTGAGTTGATTTCTGAATTGTGGTAACAAGTTGTATTCTTCTTCCTCCCAGCCCCCTTTTTTTATGTGTGTGTTTTTATCTTCTTAACCCTCTATGATATGTTTAAGTATGTAGTGCCCTATTCTGTGAAGGGGCTGCCTATTTCTACTTCTATCTGTCTATTAGTGATCTTGCTTTTGGATTTGTATGTTTTTGACTTTTTGTTTCAGGTCAAACAGCCTCTTTCAGCATTTCCTGTAATGCAGGCCTTGCACTAGAGAATTCCCTCAGCTTCTGTTTATCTGAAAAGGTCTTTATTCCTTTTTCATATCTAAAAGATAACTTTGCTGAATAAATTATTCTTGGCTGGTAATTTCTCTCAATAGATTGAATATTTGATTCTACTCCCTCCTGGCTTCTAGAGTTTCTGCTGAGAAGTCTGACGATAATCTAATGGGCTTTTCTTTATAGGTTACAGTCTTCTTTTCCCTGGCTGCTTTGAGAATTCTTTCTTTGTTGTTGATCTTTGACATCTTCAATATCATGTGCCTCAGAGAAGGCCTCTTAGGGTTGAGGTAACTAGGTGTTCTGTGTGCTTCTTAGATTTAATGATTCAATTATTTCCATAGATTTGGGAAGTTCTCATCAACTATTCGATTGACTAGATTCTTTGTGTCCTTCTTGTTTTCTTCTCCTTTCGGTATACTCATTCTTCTTATGTTACTCTTTCTGAGGGAGTCAGATAGTTCTTGGAGAGTTCTTTCATTTCTTCTAACTCTCAAGTCTCATTCTTCTCCCTTCTATGTCATTTCCATATTTCTATCTTTGATATTATTAATTCTTTCCTCTATGTGCCTCCTAAGCTAGCTACCTTATGCTTCAGCTCTTTTAGTGAGCTCTTTATCTCCAGATTTTGTATTTGGTTCTTTTTTAAAATTTTAATATCTTTGATAAAATATTCATTTTGTTTGCTGATTTTATTTCTGAGTTCTTTAAACTGTCTATCTAAGTTTTCCTGCATCTCATTGAGATTTTCCAGAACTGCAATCTTAAATTCTGTCATTTAAGTCACTTTTTTCTGTGTCTTTAAGTTAATTTTCTGGAGATTTTTAACTTTCTTTCTGAGCGCTTCTTTCCCATGGTCATTCATAACAATTAATGTGTTTGTCTGCATGGACTTCTATAGGATTGAGTTCTGTAGCAGGTAGATATGAAAAGGTCTTTCTTTTGCTTTCTAGTAGGTATTGCTGGAGCATTTTATTTTCTCTTATGTTATTTCTTTTTTTAACTGCGGGTGATTTTCTGTGAGGTGGGTTTCTTTTTGACCCAAATATGTTGGGCAATGGGGTTCTGAGCCTCTGAGGCTCCAATGTTGTCTGTGTAGCCAGAAGCAGCAACATCTGTGTGTCTCAGCTGCCCCTGCTGCTTTCAGCCAGGATAGCTGGGGGTAGTGTGCACTAGGGGAGGTGGCAGATATGCTTGTGGATAATGGTCACTGCCAGCTCACAGCTGTCTTGCCCCTACTGCTACTTTCTTGTCACTGGAATTGACCACAATGTGTTTCTTATGCACAGGAAGTGTCTTTCAGTTCTCAGGGTTGTAGATGTTCTGCTCTTTAACCCAACACTCACTGCTGTGGGTTTTTTTAGGGGTCCATGGGAACACTGGGATGGTGTGGGGGAGGCGAGCTCTGGGAGAGAGGGGATGCAGCCAAGCACCACGTCTTGGTCTTCTGTCTGGCACTGAGGTCACTGAGGTCACTGAGGTCACTGTGGGCTTACGCTTTTCTGTATTTGGTCTTTGCCCTGAGTGTTGGGTTCAGCCATGTTATGTGCTGATCCCTCAGACACGAACGCTCATTGGAGAAAAGGTATGCCCACCACCGTCTCACTCCTTCTCTCTCCTGGGACTGGAGTGAGCCCTGGGCTGCGTCCCAGGCCCCCTGTCTCTGCAATCATCCCTTTCTCCTTCCCAGTTTGTCCTGCTTTGCCCTCCTTTAGGCGTTTCAATGCAACAAGTGGGTCTCCCAACTGTGTGTGTGTTGCCTAGGGCATCTTTTGTTGCATTATAATTGTTCAATAGATTGTAACTTCCAGCAGAGATCTCCCAGGGCTCCTCTCATGCCCCCATCTTGATGACATCCCAGCCTCTCCTTTTTTTATTCTCGAGGTTGTATTTGAGTTGAATGGGTTCTCTTAATCCAACCGAAGAAAAAATCATAGCTCTGGGTGAGATTGGTCACTAATTAGTTTAACCAATATTTATTAAGTACCTGCCAAGTACAAAGCATGATGTTGGTATCTGTGCAAGGTCTGAATAAAAAAATGAGTAAAAGTTATGATGTTGCTTCAAAAGCTGAATAACAAAGTAAAACTAGCATTTTAGGGTAGAAAAACAAAATGGCATTCATTCCAGCCCTATTAATTTAAGTTTTTCTCTAAAGAGACTATACCAACAATTTATACAAAATAGAGACAGAATACTAACCTATTTTAAAAAGTGTACTTCAAAATATCTGAAACACCAGTTTAATGTGAGTAATACACGTTGATTTTTAATCATTCTCATCTGTGCAATAACGGAGCTATTTGAAGAGTGTCTACCATGCAATACTTTATAGGCAGAGTTTAATTAATGTTTGAAGATAAAATCTCTCAAGTATAATCTGTAACACAAGTCTCATTTGGAGTTTGGAGTGGGAGAGCAGTCAGGAATGAAGAGCAGCGAGATGCCGTATTTCATTTCCTCCTACAGCCCTTTCACATGTGCATCACGATTCCCGTGGTACAGACAATGCAGCAGAGGCTCAGGCAGAGAGGGGACTGGCTGGAGTCTCCTTGCCATAGCCCAGACCTTCCTGCTTCAGGGCACATGCGCTTTGTCCTCTTCACCCCAGGGCCTTGTTCCTCTCGTACTTCATTATAGCCATTAATGAGACGGAAGGCCAAGGCTAGGCATAACCATGACCATGGAAAAGAGCATCAGCGACTGACCACAGAGGAAACCAACTCCCTGCCATGCCTGCTGTGTACACGGAACTGAAAACCAGGCCATGATTTTAGATGTCAAGTCCTTAGAAGGGGGTGCCCGTGGTTGAGCTGAGGGAATCTACTTTTTAGGCCTTTGTAAGTGATCACTGAGCTATGGGGTAGTTTTAGAAGGAAACTGCCCTTATTTACACAATTTAATTGCATTTCCTGCCCCAGGCTCAGGGAACTGTATCCTCCACCTCCCCTCTGAGCCCTACCCATGCCAAGTGCACCCCAAGCTACCTCCTGAAACCTCCTCTGAGCAGGCTGTTATTTCTTCTCACAAGGCTATATCAATAAGGTTTTTGTTGTGGACTTCTGCTTCGCATCCTGACCAATTTTTCATTTGGACACTAATCATTTGAGAAATTCCAGGGCAACTTGGAATTTCCAGGTTGAATTCCTTCACACAGTAATATTTTATCTGATTCATCCATGCCGTATACTACAGACTCACTGTGCATTATCCCAGGACTTGTATGAGGTCTCCTCCAAAAGCTAAGGACTCTAATTTATCTGGCATGAAAAACAGGGGGAAGGCTGGGGGTGAGGGGAACAGATAGGGCCTGGCTTTTAAGTAGATTCCTCTGAATGTGGGCAAGGTAGAGTAAGCTCTATTTTTCTGATTAATTAGAACTAAAACTCTGAACAAAATAAAAGTAGTGAGTGCTTAAGGATCTGAAAGTAAATAGTAGCAGGTGGGTGGGTTGGGGAGAGAAGTGAAAAACTTGAAAGATGACTAATATGACAGTAATTTCCCTGTGTTTAAAGTTTTTGCTTTTTATTTCCTTCCTTTTCTTCTGACTTTGATTCAAGGGTGAGCCAAATAGCAAAACTACGCAGCAGGAACAAACAACAAAACTCAGGGGGAAAAAAAATCCCATCTTTCTGTCCATAATATTGGCATTAGTGGTCCATTAAAAGTGTAGAGTATGGAGAGAATCCTTGTTGTTTATCCCTCTTTCGTCCTCCATTAGTGTGCCCCAAGGCCAGTCACATAGTTGCCACAGTAGCATGAACATCTAAAAACCAAGATAAAACCCATCTTTCTGAAGTAGATGAATTAGAAAAATGAGTCCCTGTCGTGCAAAGAGTATGGAGAAATTTTCTGCTATTTTTTCCTTTTTTCTCTTCACTTCTACCTGAGAGCAAGAGTGATGGTAGTTAGACTTCAGGAAAGACCCATCTTTATAGTTATAGGAGGAAGAAAAGAGGCCTTAGGGAACCAAAGACGAGCAGAAAGGAATACTGCAGTGGAGAGAATGGGAAGAAGAGATCCCTCCCTGAATTCTGTATATGAGAGAAGTCCCAGGTTCACCCCCCGCTGTAAATTTGAGGAATACACCCAAAGACGCCTAAGCTTTGAGAACGGAATGACCGCCTAAGCCACTGTCCACGTCCCAGATGGCCCTTGGTGTGCATAACAGAGCAGCCACGCGGCACAGCCAAGGCTCTGAACACTGAACTGACGTCAGCACCACTGCCCCCAGAAGGTAAAGCAGGTGGATTGCCTGCGGAAAAAAAAAACAGAGAAATCTATTTTATGCAGAATATTTTACCAAGACCTGGAGCTTCATAGCATAATATACAAAATTTCCAGAATTCAATACAAAATTATCCAGCATATTAACAGCAAGGAAAGTCTTTTAAGCGAAAGACTCAGATGTTAGAATTATCAGAAAAAAACTTTAAAGCAGCTATGTTAAACATTCTTCATGAGGTAAAACATGTTTCAGAGCAGGGAGAGAGTCTAGGTAGGAAATCTAATTGCTCCCTCTCATCTCCTGTATCCCACTGGCCAAAGTTTGCCCTATAAGGAATTACCTTTTTTTGCTTGTAATTTGTTTGTATCGCCCAGCCCCTTTGGCAGCCCCTTGGAAAACAAGGGACCATGTCCTACAGCAGGAACAATTTTTTATGAAGAACTGAATGGTAAATTTTAGAGTTTGTGGGCCATCCTGTCACCTTCACAGCTACTCAGCTCTGCCTTCACAGTGCCAATGCAACTGTACGCAATACATAAGCAGGCAGAGTTAGGATTCTTTAAACTTTAGTGAGAGAGGAAGAGATCAATAGACAAAACAGCAGGCTAAGTTTGGCCCACAGGTCTTTGTTTATTGATCTATGTCCTATAGCATAATTCCATCTGAATCCAGAAGTAACAGGGAGACCCAGGGATTCCAGGATGATGGGGTACATGATAAAACCAGGGAAACTGTGATTATGAGTCCATTTTTACATCTCCTTTGCCACAAACTGTGTACTTCAATCTGAGGCAGTGTTGTGCGACGCCAACAGATTAGGCATTCTGTAAGCCCTCAGATGGTGAAGGCAGTGGGGAGCAGCAGAGCAAATCCACATCTGGAGCAGATGTCAGTACCGATAAGGCAAAGGCAATGCCTTTTCCAGAGTGGAAGAGATCCAGAATAATGCACCTGCTACCACCTGATACCAGATGGTATCCCCAGGAGTGGAGCCATGTGGAGGGCTGTGTTGACTCTGGTGGCAGGCTGCCTTCAGCAGTAGTAGCTACACAGTTCGTGATGAGGGGCGGCTCAGGTTGGGTCAATACAAAGCCCCTGTTCCTGCTACTATGGCTGTCTTCTCAATGGTCCATTGCAGAAGCACTGGGGGAGCCAACAAGAAGCTGGTGGGCATGTACAGGAGGGATCGTTCTGGTCCAGATAAACAGATGGACTTATCTGCAGTGGACATTTTCTCATGCACACTACTGTGTGATTATTCTCACAGATCCATCCACATAACTCCTTCCCAGAATCCCCAGTCTTATTCTCCTCAGGTCTATGACCAACTGTTCATTCACTATTGCTTATTGGTCAGTGTATAGCCACCATTCAAGCCATCTCTTCCTCTATATGAAGCAGTTCATATAGTATACTGCTCACAGCTCCCCCCACCAGGAGGATTTCCCTTCAACACTTTCCTCAGTCACACCTAAGTGAGACCGTAGTGCAGTACTGTGCATTTTCAGCTAGTAGGGAACACATTGCTTAGACCCATCAGTGAACCACCCCAAAGTCTTTTTCTCCATTAGTGGGAAGACGATAATCGGCTGAAGGAATGAGTGAGGTGAGCATTGGTACAACATCAGTAGGTAATCTAGAGGTCTGGGACACCTGATTATGTAAGGTACTTCTTTTTTTGTTCGTTTTGGGGGGCTTTTTGGAGAACTTGAACCTTGTCCCAAAAAACCACTTCTGTTACGGTATACGGTGACTTGCTATTGTCCCTGCTGTATAATTTAGTTCAGTGGATCTGTTGATACCCAGGTCATAAGGGCACCGGAGTTCACAGTCACTTGGTATTCCATAATTAAGCGCTGAGTCTCCACTAGGGAACACTTAAACAGCAGGACCTATTTTTCAGGCATTGTAGTTCTCTGCTGAGCAAGTGGTGTTCTTGTTCCAAAACTCTATATATAGATCTGTCCTCAGCTCTCCTGGTGTGGCTTTCCAGGGACAGCACACTTTACCTTTCTTCAGATGCCACTGGCAATCATTGAAACCATAGCATGGAACACCTGAACCTACTGCAAAACACCTTCACTCTAGGTCCTGCTGGAAGCCTCTGAGTCCATCAGTAATTTGGTTGCAGAAACAGTCTCAAGCATAGTAGCTGCTACTGCCAAAATCCAAAAGTACATAAGCATCTGACTCTTTCTAAATCAGTAGTATCCAATCTTTTGGCTTCCCTGGGCCATATTGGAAGAATTGTCCTGGGCCGATATAAAATATACTACTGACAGCTGATGAGCTAAAAAAGTCACAAAAAAATTCTCATAATGTATTAAAATTTGTGTGGGGCCGTAGGTTGGGACATGCCTATTCTAAGTGGTAGAAAATGAGAATTGCAACAATTTGTCTTTTACATTAGAACAGATGTCTGGCATATCCTTAACCACTGGACCCCTGGAAGCATCACTGATGGGGCAGAGTCTAAAACCTTCTTTTCCCTCCCAACATATGGCATGCGTGCTTCTTACTAGGGCAGTTGGGGAACACTTCGCTGCTAGCTCAGCCAGCCCACTCAATGTGATGTCATCAATATGGTGGACCAGGGTGTGTTCTGTGGAATGTGAAAAGGATCAAGTTCTCTTCACATTCAAGGTCCATTCTAGCCTTGCAGCAAGAGAGTCAACATACTGCTGTCCTCTTCATGGAATAACAGTGTGCTTCCAATTCACCCTATTGATGTCTATCAAGCATTCACTAAATGCATAGACTATAGACCAAAGGCTATGTTGAAATTCTGCTGTAAATATGCTACATCTGGCCTCACATTGTGGTTGAGAGTACTGCTGAGTTAAGTTTATGGCATTCTACTTCCCTAAGTATTCTGATCTGTTCCTCAATTCTATGCCAAGGCAGTTCAAGCATCTTCAACTCATTTTTACATAAGCTGTCATCATGCCCAACATCTTAGGATCCATTTCTATAGCACATTAGAGTAACTCCCAAGTATTTCTGATAGGGCATTAATTTCAAATTTTTCCCTCTCCAACACATATTCCACACTTTTCCTCCCTTCTCAGCTGTCAAGCTCAGAATTCAATCTCAGACAAGTTCTTCTGACTGCTGTCCATACACCTCAGCCAGGTCTATCTCTGTATGTATGTCTTTCTCTGTCTTTTTGCCTCACTGTCTCACTTGGGCTGACTGACTCCTGACAGCTTCCTGCTTACTCGTCTGGAAGCAATGAGAGGCAGATGCTGACGAGAATCAGCATCATCTTTTAAGGCCCTGCTCCAGGTGAAATCATTACTTGATAATCAGGAAAGGTGGGCTGTTCTCTAACAATGGGGAAGAGCAATAGGAATATGGAGGCTTAACATTATGGGGTTCACCCACACTGATTTCTCCATTCCGTATCTCAGTACTACTCTTTTTCCATCAGGACCCTGATTTTCACCTAAGAGGCCTGTCCACATTGCACAAATGCAAGTCTGCTTTCCAGAGATCACACTTCATAGAGTCTAAGCTTGACTTCCAACATTTTCTGCCCTGAAACATTAGGTGTGCAATTACATGCCCTGGAACTGCTATTTTTTTATTTTTTTCAAGGAGTTCAGTGAGGCCAAACAACAACAACAGCAACTATGTTACTCCCTAAAAATATACGGGATACCCCCCAAAATGTAAGCACACATTGAATGATTATGAAGTCAGTGTTTATTAACAGACCATTTATTTTCAACATTTAAAAGAATCTTCAGAGGTGAGTAATTTTTTGTCACTGCCTTCCAAGCTGATGATCGTGCTGGTCCAAGCACTGCTGGCCACGCAAAGCAATGGAACTGCAAACATAAGAGTCATTTTGTTCAGGATTTGTGCGAGGTCTCATTCAATGGCTGCCTTCAATTCCTCAACTGTTGCTGGTTTTGTGCCATAAATAAGGTGACCAGATTTTAACATTGGTAAAAAGCGGGACACCATTGACCGGGGGGGAGAGGGTTCTTGATTAAAAATTTGGTCTATCTCCCGCTGTTCCCTAGCTTGTCGTGCATTCTTTCCAAAAATCGGGACTTTTTTAAAACACCGTTGGACGCGGGACAAATTGTTAAAAATCGGGACTATCCCGCCAAAAGTGGGACGTCTGGTCACCCTAGCCATAAACTTTGTGTCTCCATAAAACACAAACAAACAAACAAACAAAACCCAAACTCGGTGACATGGAGTCTGGTAAATGTGGGGGGTTATTTCATGTTCACTAGAATTCACCCATTATTTCAAATCAGTTAAGCCTAAAAAGAGAAAAAAAATGAGTTAGCTGTAAACGTGTGTATACATTTTTTATGACACTCTGTATATTAACATTGCCCTCATACTGAGGAAATACCAGCTACTCTCAGCACCTTGCGCTTCACTGCACATCCCACGCACCTCATCTCAATCAACCACAGGTGAAAACTGAAGTACTTGTGATGACGTCATTACATACCAACAATCCACTAACTATAAGCAAAGTCCCTATTGCTTTCTCATCAATGGGCAATAGAACTCCAAATCTTATTCTCAGAGTCTACTCTCTAGAGGAGCTTCTGAAACTGTTTTACCCCTAGTTCCTTAAAAAACGGAGCCAAGGATAACGTGCCAGTCCGTTTTTGGAGTGCAGAGCAGTGACAATAATAAAGCATAGAGTTGAGTTACAGAGGATGGGAAGCAATGGAAATGTGGCATCTTCCCACTTGGACACTGGCTCACAATGAGCTGTGAGGAGATCCAGCCAAACTCTCAGCAGGTCTCACTCAGCCAGGGACCTGACATACGAGCCATTCTTGGAATAGTCCATTGTAGGGGGGGATACTTTATCTGATGGCTCCTTTCCCATCTCGCACTGGTAAAAATGTATCGCAAAGACTTTCTTGAACTGTCTTTGCCTTTTCAGCAGGTACTTGGGAAGCGCTGCAGCACGTACCTCTGGCTGGAAGGGGCAGTAAGCTGTGCGCAGTAGCAGTGTCGTAGCCGCTGAGGTTTATCCGAGGCACGATTATTGCTGATTGGAAGTGGCAGTCAGAGCTGGAGGCTCTGCTGTCCTCCCACAATAGAGCCAAATTGGCCAGGCGGGTGGCTTGGGTGCAGCACTGTGGCCTGTGGACAGGGAATCAGGTGAGACCAACAGAATCGGAGGAGTTCCTTAAACAGCAGGGTGTGTTCATTTATTTGGGCATTTATTACACTCCTGGGCAACATGCACGATCTTAAGAATACAGCAGAAATGTGTTGGTTTTTTTTACCATCAAAAGTCTTGCCTAGTGAAGATAACAAAAACGATCAGCTTGTACAATATTTACTACTATCATATGGGTTAAAAATGCTGCGGCTATCCAGAGGAAATCCAACCGTGTTAGGAATTTGGGGAAAGGTGTTCCCAGGAGAGATGATCATCTACTACATTCAATTTTGTAAAATCCAAAGATTTGGTTAGAAAAGAACCTCAAGAGCTTACCTGGCCAACCCTTTACGTCAATCACCCCAGCTTTTATTATCCTGAGATCCAGAGAAGTTAAGCTCCGCCCCAACCCCGCCTCCCCAAGTCTGCATGACTTATTCTGGTATTACAAACCATTTGCACTTTCCAGATCAAAGATATTGCCTGTCTCCAAGCCTTGGCAGATAAAATTCCTTGCCCACAATGTCCTTCTGTGTCAGTCAGGGCAGACTAACATGTTGTGTACCAACTCTGAGATTTCATGGCTTTAACCCTTTTCCTGTTTGAAAAAAAGGGCGTCTTGCTTGCGTGTTCATTTATTTTTACATAAACCCGCTCTGAGGCTGAAGCAAATCTGACTTGCTTTTCAATGTGAAAACATAAAAACTCTTCTTGGAGTTATTTTTAAGCAGAACTTGTCTCTAATCTTAATGTAACAGAAGTGTATGTGATCATTATTTAATAATTTGGGGAGGAGTCATGTTAGGACTATAATCTGAGTTATCTCAGAGTCAACACTGCAGCCACAAACACCACCAGAGAGTATTTGGGGGGCAAATGGGAAAAGGTTAAGCAACAAAAGCTTATTTCTGCTCATTGTAGTCACTCGAGAACCTAGACTGATGCAAACTTCATCTGAACATGTTTTCACAGCTTCTGTAGCAATGAGAAGGGAAAATGGTAAATCAAATCACATGCTTGCATTTAAAGCTTCTATCTAGAAGTGACACACATCCCTGTGACTCGTATCATTGGCTTAAGCATGATGCACTTCAAGAGGATGGAGCATGCTAGTGTGTGCCAAAGAGAGGAAACACAGAACTAATCAATGAATAGTATTCATGACTCACCTTTTAAAAATGTCTTCATCTGCCTAACGCCTACTACTCAGGCATCGAGATTTAGGTCAGATGTTACCCATTCAGAGGGGCCTCGCTGACCCAGCTCCACCTTCAGGCCTGGTAAGGAAGCCGCATCTGCACTCCCAACACCATGTACTTAACCATTGTGCTAACAGCACTGCGGAGTCATTATCTCTATGCTTGTCTGTCTCCACACAGTGCTGAGTGTGCCCAAGGACAGTAACCCTTACTCACCCCTGTGTTCTCAGCACCCAGCACAGCGTCCACTGTATAATAGACACTCAGTGCATGGTCGCTGAATTGAACACAACTGGCTGGACAGGACTGAAAATAAGACTTCCTTCCTATAGGACTCCATTGTGTCCGAACTAAGTGAAGCATGTTAACCATGCTTAAATGCCAGTCTCTGCTTTCCTGCTCTTTATCAAATTCAAGGGACACATTTGGGTGATAAAAGAACTCCCCTGGGGTGGAACCTAAATATAAACACTCTAGAAAACTTCTGCCATCATCTGTTTTGCTAATCAAGTGAACCTTGTGCAAATCCTCAAGCTTTGGGGTGTTTTTTTTCCTAAGCAGAGTTTATCCACCAAGTAGTAGGGCCTGGATTAAGGAAGCAACTCATTTCCCTAGCTCTTTGCAGAGACATAAATCAGGTCATAAGCAAAAGCCATTTGGAAATCTGATTTCTCTATGGGCTCATCTATTCTGCTCTGCTACATGAGTGACTCCCACGAGCCCCAGTCCTGCCTTTTCTGTGCCATTAAGAAGGAAAAGGACAGGGACGCTGGGATAGCTCAGTAGGTTGAGCGCTTGCCTTGCAGCTGCAAGGTCCAGGGATCGAGTTCTGGCCCCAGCCCGGGGCAGCTGGTAACCACTGGGCTGGCAGCAAAGGTTCTCACCTCCTATGTAGGAGGCCCCCGATTCGGTTCCTGCCCCATGTGGCCCCCACATCCACCTATGTGGAATGAAACCGTGTCCCAATTAATGATGTATAACTATGGAGACTGCTCTGGGCCCTCCCCTTCTCTCTCTCTCCTTCTCTCGCTCTCTCACTCTCTCCCCTTCTCTTAAACAATAAAATAAATCTTTAAAAAAAGAAAGGAAGGGGAATTGTACTTACAGATTTCCTCAATTGCAGGCTCAGTTGATGGTGGTCAGAAAACCTGAGGCCAGGTCCACTGCGAGGCTGAATAGAGCCAAGTTCAGCACCGGGCCGTGTGGCCTGTGGTAGCCCAGGACAGCCTGGTGCGCCCCAGCACAGGTGCTGTGGGGCCCAGGGAGCAGTTCCGAGCCCCAGCGTGCAAGGACTGCTTCACAGCCCAGCAGCATCGGTACCACCTGGAACCTCGTGGAAACTTGGAGTCTTGACTCCCACCGAACGCCTGCTGAGTCAGAACCTGCTTAGCTGACTCTCGTGCACCTTAGATTTTGAGAAGCACTGAGTGGTGCTCTGAACACGCTTTTGGAGGCATCTGGTTAAGTGTGAGGGCAGCAGTGCCCGTCCCTGCCCCCATCTGTCACTTTGGGAGAGGTGTTACTCCTTGACCCAGGAAGCATGGCACAGCACCGCCTTTCCTCACTGGTCAGCAGACAAGAAGAGATTGAAGGCGAGGGGAAACCATGGTGTAGCCAAGGCTCTCAGGGCCAAGTTCTCCTGTGGACAGCTCTCTTTAGAACAGAACAGATGGACAGCCAGTGTACTGTGGGGTGACACAAGGGACCCGGAGATACTGCAAAACCATTCCCAAAGGCTTAGGGGCTTCCAGCCTCTTACAGGACGAGCTACGGCTGGTATCTCATTCACAGCCTTCACATCCGGGGAGGGGAGTGACAGGCAGGATTTGTGTCTGGTTACAACTTCCCGAGTCATTATTCTTCCTCCCACAAATACACTCTTCCATCCTTGTTTATCTTCTTACCTGACCATCCTTTTTCTGCTATGCGCTGTCTTGTTTTCATCGCTCCCTTCCTCCCTGCTCTCCCTCTCACTTCAGCACTCTTCACATCACTTTGCTTTACTGGTAACTTGACTATCCTGCGATATGATCTTGTCTAATCAATCATGTTACCCTTTCTCAGCAGACTATTTTAGTCTATGTCATGTCATTTACCCTGAGATGGAGGCGTTTCTCTAATGACATCTTAGTTATATTATTGTATTGTTCTATTGTAAAATGACACTGAGTGTGTGTTCTTTTACAAAGTGACTGATACTGACACACTAAATGTAGTTATTTGAAAGAAATCAGGTGCACTGGACTAGGCACGGGTAAAAATCTTGCCTCATTGATTATCTCTGCTCTGTCTTGCATTGTCAGTCTCTCTACTTCCAGTGGTAACTGACCTTCAACCTACAACATATTCAAATCTCCACCTCTTTTCTTTTTTAAAGATTTATTTTATTGTTTGAGAGCTGAGAGATAGACAGAGAAGTAGGGGGAGAGAGAGAGAGAGAGAAGGGGCTTGGGCCCAGAGCAGTCTCCATAGTTGTACATCATTAGTTGTGACCTAGTTTTATTCCACACAGGTGGATGTGGGGTGGAAACCAAACTGGGGGCCTCCTGCATGGGAGGCGAGAACCTTCAGCTATGCACTGAAATTCAGCATGTAGGTTGGCACGAGCCGGGGCTGGGATTTGATCCCTGGACCTCATGGTTACAAGGCAAGCACTCAACCTGTTGAGCTGTCCTGGCATCCCAAATTTCCATCTTAAAAACAAACAAACAAACAAAACCACTTTCCTCCATACTGTTTTCCCTTAAAGATAGCGCTCTGTATCCTTCCTTTTGGTCCCTTTCTCTCTGTGGCACTGCCACCTAAGGGGACTTTCTAAAGCTTACGCTGTTACTGCACACACCTGCTTCAAATCCAGTGCTTTTCTTCCATTAACTCCAGATAGACATTGAGGCTGACATTATTCTTTGCAACTCATCTCAGCCCCACTTACCAACCTTATTTCAACCCTTCTTCCCTGTTCAAATCACGCATCCAACCACATGGTCCTTCCTAATGATTTCTAAACACAATGGTGGTTTTCTTGCTTCTGCCCGAGTCCACGTCAGTTCCTCTTCGCAGAGGACTTCCCCCTCTCAGTTCCTGATGAACTCCTGCTTGCCTTTCAACACTCAACTCAGGTCACCTTCTTTGATGGGCCTTAAAGCCTCAGCTATTGTCTCATTTATCACCATGTAAATAATTATACTTCTCAGTGTGAGACTCTTGGATGCTAAGATTTTCATTTGTTTTTATATTGTAGCTTCTAATCGAATGCCTGGCATGTAAAGGTGCACAGATGTTTCTTAATTACATTTAAAATGAACTCTGGGTGGTTCTTTTTTTTTCAGTTTAGTTCATCCTTTGGCTTTAGATCCGTAAGAGGTTAGCAATTCAATCTGGAAGGGGGCATGTGCAGAGGCACAGCCGCCGCAGAGCATGCCACGGCTTCGGGGAGCTGCACCACTCTGGATGGGCGCCAGCCTCCGGGGAAAATGGCTCGTGGACAGTCGCCAGGCCTCTTCGCCCTGACCCTCCTCTCCCCATCTGCTTCAGATTTGACCTGCTGAAAAGACAACTTCTGTAGTGCCACAGCTGCCAGAGATTACCCGGGGTGATTGTACTGTCAGGAGCAAGGAAACACGGGCCCCGCCCCCGCAGGCTAGATATTGACTGGAAAGAAGGCTAAGCTGGAGTGGGCAGCAGGCAGCCCTCAGAGCTTGGAGTTGAATAAAGGGACAGGAGCCTAGAGAACTGTGGACGGTTTTCACTGAAAACCTCACCTTTGCTTCACAGAGCAGAGGAACAGAGGCAGGCTCTGTTAGGAGCACCTTATAGAATTCTGCTTGTCTTCGGTCTCTATATTGCCCCTTCCGCTGACTCTAGACTTCATGTGTACAGTTTTTACCTGTGTTGAGCCATGCTGAGAGTCCTGAGGGCTCGGATCTGGCTTGAACTCCGCTGAGGGTGAGCCGGCTTCTAACTGGTTCCAGGGCTGCGAGTGGGTCAGCAGAAGAATGCCCCCACATGTTTTGCTCACAGGAGGTCTTCCGTAAGCTCCACAGCTGCCACCAAAGCCAGGGCAGGGTGGGAGGCAGCAATGAGCCTGTCAACATGTATCTGAGTCCAAAGTGGGTACTTTAGAGTTTTCAAACATTCTGATGCTCCAGTCAACTGTCTGTGGCCAGCCATCATGGGGATCTTTCTGGTCGTAGAAGAAACACGCTCTCCCCACACTTAATGCCGAGCTCACACATCATGAGATCACTCTGAAATGGACAAGAATTTTGCTAACAACTATTTGGATGTGTTTGTGTGTGAGCAAGCAAGTACACTGTTGATCTTTATGTCGTCTACCTAAGTAATTGCAGTGCATGGTTCCTAAGTATTGAAATACTTGTATTTTTCCTAGAACAATACTTTTTTATGTTTACCTTATAATTCTGAAATCTGATTATTTTCTTTTACACCTGAGAAATACCCTGGGAATTATTTGCTGCATTAAAATTTCAAATCCAACATTACTGTACTCATTTTGAAATCTTCATCTCTGTCTCAGGAATCCTCAAGAGAAGAATGGGAGCAACAATGGATGAAGCCAGGGATTCACTGCAAGGACAAGTTCTTTCTTTAGTTCTAAGGCTGTTGGAAAAGGGGAATATAAATATGACAAAATTGAAATGAATGCAGATTACTCAGCATCCACACTCTATTTACATGTGATGACAAAGAGTCAAAGGCAAGCTGGCAGCACTGCCTCTGAAGCGAAGCTGCAGCCCGCTGCTGATAAAAAGATCGCGGATTGGGGCAGCCGGGATGGCTCAGCAGGTTGAGCGCTTGCTCTGCAGCTCCGGGGTCTGAGGATCGAATCCCGGCCCCAACCTCTGCGGACCCATATGCTTGACTGGGGTGTGTCCCCAGTTCAGTTCTTGCTGGGGCCCAGGCAGGAGGCCCCAGACCTAGTTCCTGCCCTGTGCAGCCCCACACCTACCTGTGGAGTGAAACTGTATGGAAAACTAATAACATGCGACTATGGAGACTGCTCTGGGCCCTCCCCATTCTCTCTGTCTCTCTCTGTGTCAAAAAAATAAAATAAAAAATAAAAGATTTCTGGTTGTGCAGAAGAAAAAGCTTTTCACAGACACCTCCTCAAAGTTTTCAAACCAGGGGGATGAGATTATTTGAAAATGTTAAGTCAGAGAAAAATATTTGGAGTCAATTTATCACTAATTTCTCTATTGTCTCTCCTATAGAGCAGGGGTCTCCAAACTACGGCCCACAAGGCCCTCTCATCCGGCCCATGGAGACCTTTTATCTGAATAAAATAATATTAAATAAATAATTAAAAACAACATCTATGTTTTGATTCTTTTTTATTTGGACCTCGAGTGTGTAGTCGGCCCCCAAACTGCTGTTTGATAGTTAACGCGGCCCGCAGCTGAAAAGTTTGGAGACCCCTGCAAGTAACAAATATTTATCACCAGCTGGAAGAATTTATACCACAGTAGAAAGTAGAAAAAAAAGTTTTTTAATGTAAACTGAAATTTTGAGTAATATTTAATTTTCAACTTTCCATGGTTGATAAAGCTTTTTCCTTTTATATAAAGTTTTTAAGTACTACTGTATTTTATCAATTGTATTGCTAATAAGTGATTTGGGAATACTAATGGATGTTTCATATGCATACTTTTTTAAATAACATTTTTACTTATTTTAGAGTATATTTAATATTTGTTGTTACATATTAAATATTTGCTCTTATTTTTTATTTCATGAATACATCAAAAAATATAAAATGTCAGCATCAATACTAGTATTTCAATGTTATGCAAAATAAATACCAAGTTGCTGACATTGGCATCTTGCTTTGCTTTTTAATTACCAAATAGTATAACAATAAAAAGCCCACAATCACACGTGCGTGTGCACATGCACACACACTCACACACACAACATCCTAGAGGACAATTCAGGGCTTAGGGTTTCGGTATCTTTCTCCCTTATATTTCAGTTTCAACCATTGGATTAAATTGAATGCTGAACAAAATTCTTCAAGTTTATCCAAGTTAGGGTTATCATCTCCAAGGTGGGTAAAACTGTATTTAGTTTCTCTTGTGTGACAGTGAAATACTAATTGCCAGACACCAGGAGATAGAAGTTGAGGTGGCCATGGGTCTCACTGTTTGTCCTGTCTCCTAAGTGAACTGCCAGTGCTGTTTAGACCAGATGAATCCCCTCCCTCCCTCTGCGAGCCAGATTCCACCATCGCTAGCTCCATGCCTTTGAGCTGAGTCCATTCACCTGATAGGGGCCCATCCCCTGAGGTAGCGTGAGGCTGCACATTTGCATTTCTGATAAGATCCTGGTGCTGCTAGTCCTCAGACCACACTTGAAGACCCTCTGCCCTTTATCAGTGGTCCCCCAACCTGAAGGGGAGCATGTTATGAGAGCCCCAAAGGCCCCTCCCAGGTGATTGTGATGGAGGTGAAGCACAGGTGACATTTGGAGGAAATTGCGCTTTACTAGCTGTAGCTACAGGAAAGGGCATCGTAACTAGAATTGCAAACAGCATGGGCAAAGTACAGTGCTAAATACAAGGTTAAAACTACCTGGAAGGGAACAGCAGAGAACAATGAAGTGTGAGTGGGTAGCTGTAGGAACCAAAGGTGATTTAGTGGGAAGAGGCATCCGAGCCAGAGCTAGCTACATAATTTGCAGGGTTCAGTGCAAAATGAAAATCTGGGCTCCTTTGTTCAAAAGCAGGAAAGGTGTGTCATTAATGGTACTAAAATATAAAGCTGTTTCCTTTTTTTCTCGGTCTCTCAACTTGTCATGGTGTTGTTATTTGCTATTTAATAACATTCTAAGTAAAGAAAAATAAACATTTAAATTATTTGCATGAATTTTACCATTCTTTATATTGTGCAATGTCAGTTTTAAATGCAGGTATAAGAGCAGTTAATTAATAAGCAGAATCATTGACATAACACAATTCATATTTGGGACCTCATACTTGCACGTGTGTTTCATTCATATTGGAGAAGTGGAAAGGATGCACAAAACTATCCAACCTCTTTTAATTTCACTTCTTGATATGTGCTCTTTCTCCTGACACACTCTACCTTCAGCTGATTGGTAAGAAAGAAAGGAATAAAAGGACAAGGAACTATGGGTTGCCCTATTGTTCATTCTGTCATTATTTCCCTGGGTAAGAAAGATGTGATGAGATTCCTTCGGCGTTATTTGTTAGAACACCACTGTCTTCTCTCTGTGCTGAAAGTTCTTATTAAAGCAGAAAGCGTAGCTTCCCCAGTCTATCACCGCCCCCACATAGTTGTAGGGGTAACACAACTACCTTGTACTCACCTTGAGCCTTCAGGCAGAGTGGGCTCATAGGACATCTAGAATGCCGTGTGAATGGGGCGGCAAGTAACGAAAGTCTGCTCATGTGCATATGCCGATGCCATCGGGCTTCACTTACAAAACACAAGTTTAAAGAGAAAACTATTAAGTATCTCAAGTCAGCAACAGCAGGGTATTAAAACCAAGCGTGCAGCCCTTCTAAGCCCCGGGCCCTGAGTGACGCACAGGTTACACAAAGCCGGCTTGCATCTGGATGTTTGGATGATGTGACACAAAATGGGAGGGTATGAAGGGAATTCAGTCAGAGAGAGCCAGGAGGTTGAGGCAGGAGAAGGCACCATAAAAATATGGGGAAAAGCATGTTCTATTTTGCAGGAGACTTTCTTCCTCTTGGGCCTCTGTTACTGTCAGTCAGGAATCTCACTGACTGGAAACCGCTTATTCTCTTGGGAAAGGTGCCCTGAATGGCCAGACAAGGCACTTGTTCATTTCTTTCTTCTATTAGAAAAAAAAAAAAAAAAAGCTTAAATTTATGCATAAGAATAAAAGTAAATGTGAGATTATTTTATTTTTATGTTACATTTTCTCTCCAAAGCAAAAAACCTCATGAAAGCTATATATGTTATTGATCAGTGTAATAAAAGTATCAGAAAAGAATGTTCAGCTTTTGGTTGCCTAGAAGACATTTTAGTTTCTTTCATGGAATTATAAAGAAATATTTCCACTTGTTTGTTAGTTTTTTATATGAAACTATGTTTATTAAATTATATTGTTATTACTTTTTCTCTCCCCTCAGTTATTATTGTGAAATACTGAGGCAGAATGCCCAGCATCTTGGGGATTGTTTTGTAACACAGCTAATAGTTTATGAAAGAGTGATCTATCTTCACTTTTCAAATTACTATCATGTGAGATAAAATTAGGCCTTAAATTTACTTGTGTTATCCAAACTAGGAAAAAATTCTTATCAAAGCACTATTATCAGACTTTGTATAAAATGCATTCTCTTTTTATCTAGAGAATAGACATTGTATGTTATAGATTAAAATAATGTGACAATGCAGTATTTAATTTTTCAATATAAATTTAAAGTATTATATCAACTACTTTGTAATATATCTATTAATATATTAATACATAGTTGATATATCAAGTTTCAAACCTGAATTTTAATGTTTAAGATGAAGGTATATTTTGTAAATTTATAACTTTTAATATTAAATTTAAATTATACAAGTAATGTATTAATACTTTCTCATTGTGGAAATGCAAATAGTATAGTTATCTATACTGTTGTAGGTAGATAGTATAGATAACTATACTGATACTACTTATGTATCAGTATTCTCTAATGATAACCCCCCCAGAGGTAAGAGTTATTATCAATGTGATAGTATAATTTAATTATTTTATTTTCATTGTTATCATAATGTATATATGGAAAATATAAGTGATGTCATTTTGTTCTTATTGCTCTGAAACCTGCTTTAATTTTAAACTGTCAATGTCATAGAGTTCTAAGCAGGCATATATGTGTAGAACTAACATGTTCTTTTTGACTACACTCAGTATTTCTTTGCTGTTTCATTGTTTGTTGATTTAACCCTCACCTAATAACATTTTAGTTGTTTCCAATTTGTCACTCTCCATACAACGCTATAATAAACAGCCTTACACGTGCCTCTTTGTTTGCATGCAAAGATATGTTCAAGAATACAAAGGAAAATAATAGAACTGATAGGTCATAAGATAGCATTTTAAATTCTTATAGGTCCTTTCAAATTACCCTCCAAAGACTTTACCACTGTACACCTGTCCCAATATCCATGAAAACACTTGTTATTTTGAATCTTTTAAAGCTTTGGAAGTCAGGTGGGTGAAAACTGGTATGAGTTCTCTTAGGATTGCAAGGAAAGTCTAATAGTCAAGAATCTATTAATAAACTAACCTATACCAATAGAGGAGAAAATCATACAGTACATGTTAAAAACGCATTTGATAGGCTCCAATTCCATTTCTGTGATGGTTAATTTTATGTGTCAATTTAACTAGAGCAAGGTATTCAGATATTTGATCAAACATTATTCTAGATGTACCTGTAAAGATAGTTCTTTAGATGAGATTAACATTTAAATCAGCAGACTTCAAGCAACGCAGATTACTCTTCATAATGTCAGTGGACTTAATGAAATCAGCTGAACACCTTACGGGAGAAAAGACGGGCCTCCCTGAGGAGGGCGTCCTGCCAAGGACTGCCTTTGCACTGGGACTGCATCGCCATCTCTTCCTCAGATCCCCAGCTTGCCAAGCCAGCCTTCAGAGTTTAGATTTGCCAACCTCCATAATCATAACAGCCAATTCCTTAAAATAAGTCTTTCTTTCTCTCCACACAGACACACACACGTGCATGCATATAGACAAGCACATGCAGAGATATACAGAGACACCACATATAAAGACAAACAGACAAAAACAATGTACCCGCATCGACACCACACACATAACCCTTGACTCTATATAAACAGCCGTCTACGGAATAGTAAGAAGGTCACTAGGCTTGGTGCCAGAACACCCAGGTTCCAATTCTGGTTCTACCAGCTATATAACTTTTGGAAAGTTATCTCTTATCACTGAGCTACAGTTTCATGCCTTCGAATAAAAAAATAATAATAATAACATCCTACTCACAGACTGACAATTCTTAAACAATTGCTTATTGATAGATTACTACAGAGCACACAGTAAGTTTTAAGTGCTTGCTCTTTAGGATACACATGTCTACATAAACACACTCCATTCACACCACCTTTTGTTCTTTCTTATTTAAATTTATATATTCGCAGAGAACCCGTGTGTGTGTGTGTGTGTGTGTGTGTGTGCGCGTGTGTGTGTGTGTGTGCGTGTGTGTGTGTGTGTGTGTGTGTGTGTGTTTAATGAGACAGCTATAAGATTAGAAGTCTCCATTCTTTTTCTGGTTTTGAGTTGGTGTCCATCAAGTATTTATTAGTGCTCTGAGTTTTAGTTTTGCATGTGTGCAGTATTTTTTTTCCCAAGCAAAAATACACCACCATTAATAGGAAGGGTAAAGAATAAACCATAGATATCTCAGTTCCTGGCACCATCCAGGTTCTGAATTCAAAGTTACCTTAGGTAGAAGGCTCAGCCTTCCTGATGTCAGGCCTGAGAACTCCACAGCTGACAAGAAACCAGCTGTCAGAGTTGATCGTGTGAAAAAACAAAACTTCTGAGTGATGGAATACACCACAAACTAAGTTAAAAAGGCAAGTGGCAAACAGGGAGATTTGCAACATATATAACAAAGAAAGGATTTCTAGCCAGAATCTATGAGGATTTCCTACAAATTGATATAAAAAAGACAAATATCCCTATAGAGAATGGGCTTGAGATATAAACAAGTTATTCACAGAAGAAAAGCAAAGATCCAATAAACATATAAAGAGATACTCAACCTTACTATATTAGCAATTAGAGATATGCAAATTAAAACTATAATAAGCTATCTATCTTTTTCTATCCCCATCACATTTGCAAAAATTTTAAAGCTTGACAATATATAGCCGTGGTTCCCAACCTTTTTGACACCAGGGATCAGTTTTGTGGAAGACAATTTTTCCACAGATAGGGTGGGGGAGAGGGGAGTGGGAATGTGGGAGGATGGTTTTCGGATGGTTCAAGAGTGTTACATTTATTGTGCACTTTATTTTTATTATTATTACATTGTAATATATAATGAAATTAGTATACAACTCACCATAATACAGAATCAGTGGGAGACCTAAACTTGTTTTCCTGCAACTAGAGAGACAGTCCAATATGGGGGTGATGGGAGACAGTGACATCTGAAGTATGTTGCTTACGTCCAGTCTACTCCATTGGCAGAAAAGCCTGCTTCACAGATAGGATATTGGAAATGGAAACAGGCTTTTCAGTGCTATTGTGGCAATCTCAGGATAGGCCACCTTGACTTTAATCCAGAATGTACAGAGATTTGAAGTTGTCTCACACATACTTTTAAGGTCACCATCATTTGTGATCTCAAGGAGTTGATCCTCTTCTCACATGGAGAAAGTCAATTCACCTGGCTTAATCACAAATGGTCTTTGGATCCATTCCTTCCCAGTTTGGGGGTCTTTTGTGGTTGGGGAGTACTGCTCAAACTCTTGAAAGCTGAGATAGGTGAGCGTGCACCAGCTGGGTGAAACAAGGCCCTGGCTCAGTCTCTTTCAAACCTTCTACTAATGTTTGAAACATGTCAAAAATCCCAATGTTTACTCACTGCTCCCATTATTCCAGTTTGGCTTTGAATGCAGCCACTTTATCTGCTGACTTGAACACAGTTGTCATTCTCCCCTGAAGTGACAGATTGATTTTTTTGAGCAGGTTGAATATGTCACACAAGTAAGCAAGTTTTGTGACCCATTCTGTGTCGCTGAAATGTGCTTCCAGTGGTGACTGTTTTTCTAAAAGAAATCTTTGGAGTGGTTCTCATAACTCAGAAACTCTGGCCAAATATCTACCTTTAGAAAGCCATCCCACTTCGGTGTATAAGAGAAGACGTGTGTGCTCTGTGTCCATCTCCTCACAGAGCTGTGTGAACAGACATGAGTTAAGGGCATGTACTTTAATGTGGTTGATGATTTTAATTACATCCTGCAAAATGTTGTTAAGTTCAGGTGATATTTTTCATCTAGCCAGCATTTCTCTATGGATGACACAGTGCATAGACTCATTCAGAAATGACCTCTTTGACCAGAGTAGTGAAACCAGACAGCCGTCCAGTCATGACAGCCTCTCTGTGCATGTACTGACACAAAGTGACCAATTCAGTTTTCCTGATAGGTAATCATTCAAAGACTTGAGTAGTTCTGCAGCTGTGGAGTTGGTTGGCAACAAAAGTGCACATAACATATTCTCATGCATATCCTCTTGAAAAATATGTCCCACAAAAACAAGCATTGTTGCCTTGTTGTCAACATTGGTAGACTATCAACCTGGATGGTGTACTACGGTGACTTTCTAACAATCGTGCCTTAACATCCTCTGCTATTTCAGTTCATCTAGTTAAGGTGCTGGCTGAAAGAGGAACACACACCACCTTCTGAACTGCAGCCTCTCCTAAAAGGTCACAACACATATCCTTAGCAGCAGACAGGATCAACTCTTCACCAATAGTGAAGGGCTTCTTAGCTTTAGCAGTGCAGTTAGTGACTAAGAGTGATGCTCAATGCAGACATATTTGAAAACATGGTGGTTTTCAATAATTGCTTCTGTTCTATGTGTTCATGTTTTTTGTTTTTTTGTTTTTAAAAACTCCAAAGGCTTGTCTTTTAATACAAGGTGCTTGGTCTCCACATGGCAAAGCAGTTGTAAAGGTTTCATGGTTTCTTTGGATCATTGGTCACCACATATTATACAAAGTAGGCTTGGAGCATGTGAATCACCTGTGGCAATAAACCCATAAATTAAGTAGGACTCTTGGTATTTTCTATTAAACGCAGTTTTCTTTTTGTTGGCCATCTTAAGAGTCTTCTGCTATCTCATCATTGGGTCTTTCCCTATTTTCAAAGAAGCTCTCCAGTGGTATTTGTTTTTTACTCATTTTGGTTAGGGATAGCTGTGGGCTTAGCAAAACTGTGACTGACAAGTGCAGTGTGGGAAGGAGGCACAGACAAAAATGGTAAATAAAATAATGGGTGGGCCATATGCGAACTAAAATAAGTGTCACATTCTGACTTAAAGCCTGCCACCAGATGCAGCTTAATTGTCACTTGCCACTTACTGATAGGTTTTTGATATGAGTCTGCAAGCAACTGATTTATTATGATCTCTGTGCAGTCAAACCTCTCTACTAATGTTCATCTGTATTGGCAGCCGCTCCCCAGCGCTAGCATCACCGCCTCAGCTCCACCTCACATCATCAGGTATTAGATTCTCATAAGGAGCACGCAACCTAGATCCCTTGCATTTGTAGTTCACAATAGGGTTTGTGTCCCTAGGAGAATTTAATGCTGCCACTGATCTGACAGGAGGTGGAGCTCAGCAGTAATGTAAGTGATAGGGAGACATGAGGTAACACTATCAGGATGCAGGTAAAGATAGGCAAATCTCTTGTTTTTTAAAATGTCTATGCTCTTTGACCCCACAATTCTACTTCAAGATTTCATTCTGTAGAAATAGTCACCTATAAGTGCAAATATTTAATATGTGTAATAGGTTTTGATGGCACTATAGTTTGCAAATAGCAATAAAATTTGAAAATATGAAAAATTAATAAAGGAGTCTAAATAAATTTGGTTCCCTCAGAAGACGAAATACTATGCCAACTTAAAGATAGTGAGATAGACAAGGAAGGATTTCCAAAGCACATTGTGCCATTTACATGTGTGTAGCTGGTGCACATATACTTGTGTATAATGCATGGAACAAAATTAGAACACACATGACACCATTAGACTGAATGACTATGTAACCAGGAACTTAGACCCTGTGCCTCTTCCTAACTGCAGCCCCTATTTGAAACCATAGCTTCAATGGGGCAACTGTGTAGACCTACCAGAAGCTACTGTGCCATTGAGATGATAAACAACAGTTCTAGGCTTTCCACCATCAAGACCCTTTTCCCATCATTTTCTTCCTGGATCCCATGTTTTAAAAGATTCTTCCTCCAATCCACATGTAATAATTAATAACTAAATTCCATTTATTCTACTATTATTATCATGTTTTTATCAGCCTCCTAGTGAGAAATAGACAACCAATACAACATATTTAAAGTCATGGTTTTAATGAGAAAATCAATTACTTAAATGTGAATAGATTTAAGGCAGTGGATCTCAACTTACGACTGCATCCAAGGGAATATCTGGCGACATGTTTGGTTGTCACAACTAGAGTATCTTGTAGGTGGAGGCCAGGCATGCTATTAAACATGCTACAACACCCAGAATAGCCTCACAACAAAGAATTATCTGGCCCAAAATGTCAACAGCGTCCAGGCTGAAAACTCCTAGCCTAAGATAAGAAACAAGGGACAGTGAGCTACCAAGATCTAGAAACAGCAGAAGGCCATTCACACTCCAGGGCCTGAAGGGTGGAGAGGAAATCACTGCTGGAACCCAGTGGAGATCTGAAGCCTGGAACAGGGAGCTGCCTAAGGGAAGTTGTGGTTAAAGAGGAAAGTCAGGGAAGCCAAGATGGCTCAGCGGGTTAACCGCTCACTTTGCAGCCTCGGGGACCAAGGATCGAATCCCAGTCCCAGCTCGTGCGGACCCACATGCTGAACTGGGGAGTGCCCCCAGTTTGGTTCTCACCAGGGTGGGACCCCGGCCCAGTTCCTGCCCTGTGCAGCCCCAAGCCCACCTGTGGAATGAAACTATGTGGAAAAAAACAATGATGTGCAACTATGGAGACTGTTCTGG
>PVKE010012272.1:0-38628 GCA_004027555.1 Craseonycteris thonglongyai
TCTCTCTCTCTCTCTCTCTCTCTCTCTCTCTCTTTCTCTCTCTCTCTCTCTCTCTGTCAAATAAAATAAAATAAAGTTTAAAAAAAAGATAATTATTAAACACTCACTGTATATTTTGATGACATTTCATAATAATTAGATACTGCGTCAGTTGTTCATCACAATTTTAACTAAATTTTAGAGTTAAGATCATTTCATAAAGAAGACATCACTTTGGTACAATTCAACTCTTTATTATTGACAGTGAGCCAAAGCTGAAAAAGAAGCTGAACTGAAAACTTGAAATGTTTAGGAACAATAATTTTGCAAAAAAAGATAAGAAAGAAAGAAAAGCAAGCAAGCAAGCAAGCAAGCATCGGCAACGCCTAAGAAATGCAGGTGGAGGCATAGATGACAGAAAAGATTGATAATATACTTTTGGAAAAATGTGATTGCTTGAAGCGTCTACGTGGCCAAAGTTTGGAGACATGAATTAAAATCAACAAAAGAAAGTGAGACAGATCCACTTGGAAGTTGCTGTCCTACGGCTGGGCATTCTGACGCTTTCTGAGATCTGGTAAAGCCTTCTGAAGTTGAAATGGCCAGATGTGATTTCTCATAAGTCCTTGGCAGCTCAGATCCAGGCATGCGACACAGCCTGAGCTTGGGAGGTCTGTTCTGCGAGTCCGATTTTGCCTGCCATAGACAGCAAGCACTTCCATACTGAGAGTTTACAAATCCTCTGGAACACTGTGGTGGCAATAAAAACAGCCAGCATCCAGTGACCAGAGTCAGGGGCACTGAATTCCAGCAACTCAGCAGGACGTGTCAAGTGGTACTGGTACTGGAGACAGTTTTCTACCCCCAGTGAGCCCATGACGTGATGGTGGCTGTGTTCTTCGCTAGCTGGTCTCTCTTTCATCCTGCTCTTTTCTTTCTCAGCCCAGTACAGCAGCCTTCCTGCTGGTTCTAGAAGATACCAGGCATCTTTGCAATAATTTATTTTTTTGTTAAACTAAATAAGGTGGTTTCACTATTTAAAATTAATAACGTTTGCTTCATTGATTACATTAACAATAATCATGATAATTCTAATCCTCATTTGTCATCATGACGAATTTTAAAAGATGTTGAATGGCTTATATAGTCTATTAGTCTAATCATTTAATATAGAAATCAGAAAATTGAAAGCACCCTCAATATTTATAGAGCATAAGTGTATTAATACATCAGGTGTTAAGAGAGAAGAAAGTAAACTTAATCTAAATAATTTGGAGAATTTTATATGTCCAATTTTTTCAGAATAATACCTAAAAAAATTGCTGATAATAAAAGTTCTTTAATGTGGAAAAAGAAAATAGATAATTTACTTTTTTCATTTTTATTCTCATAATATATACATATGCACATCAAGACTATATTAACAATATAACTTTAATTTAAGTGAACATTATGTGTATGCAAATGAGAATACATGAAACCAACTACAAGAGAAAATAGTCTGAAGTATTCTCAATTGTCTTTCTAACCTAATACAAATGAGTAATCTGACAATTCTTATTACTAGTGATTGACTAAAAGCCAAACATTATTGTTGAGGTCTGTTTTAGTTGTTTTGAAATGATTACTATGAATCTGTTATGATGTAGAATCATTGATTTTCTTTTATTAATAACGTATGAACACACAATAGTGGCATTAAATCAGTCCATTACTTTGACCTTAGTTCTGAGTCCCCTTCCCTGTTCCTGGCTTTGAACTCAGATAACCTGAGCACTAAAATATCTGTGATTTCAAGAAATGGCAATCACTGTTTAGGATCAGAGAGAGTAGATTATTAAGAAATGTATTGAGGAAGTATTATTTTAAAAGCTTCAAATGTATATATTTTTTTAACATTCAGTAAAAATGGCCATGTAGAATTTTCAGGGTGACATATACCTTGACTCATAATTGTGATAAATTCATTAATTTAAGACTATGTTAGTGTATTTGAAAAATGCAGAGAAGATCTGGTCATATTCTCTAAGTAGCTGCTACCTTGGTAATTCACAATGCTTTTAGCTCTTAAGTCAGAATGTTAGCATATTATCTTGATATACGAGTACATGCTGCATAAAAACATAGCAAATTTATTTTAAGGGTTAATATTCAGAGGTATAACTGAACACCAGCAGTAATTGGAGAATGGGAAGCAATAAACCTACTGGAGCATATCAGCATTTTAGGAGAAGATGTGTTATTTGTAAAGTGCTCTCTCCGTTCTAATCACTGTGACTGAATCATTGTGAGAACGAGAACAAGTAGCAACATGAACAATGGAAATAGAGCTAATGAACTCTGAATATTGTGTACATCTATCCATGTGTTTGCTGTATGTAAACATCTGAAATGTCTACATGCAAAAAGATTGACCTGAATGGGAGTGCTTATATAAATTATATTAGAAAACTTGTTCCTATACCATGAACAAAATTGTGTCCACCAAAATGCATATGCTGGAGCCCTAACCCCCAGTGTAGTGGGATTTCATGATAGGGGCCTTGGGATACAGTTAGGTGTAAATGAGATAAAAATGATGAGGTCTTCATGATAGACTTAGTGCCCTTGTAGGAAGAGACACCAGCGAGCTTGCCGGCTCTCTCTCACCACCACTGGAGGACATAGCAAGAGGGTGGATCTCTGCAAATAAAGAATAGAGCCCTCAAAAGACCTAACAACGCTGGTATCCTGTTCTTGGACTTCCCAGCCTCCAGAACTTTAAGAAATTAATTATATAGTATTTGTATGGCAGCCTGGGCAGACTAAGATAACCTACATGCAGAATTTTAACTCTACTGTGGAACCCAAAACAATTACTTCACTGATTAAATTTTCATAGTTTTTTTTTATTATTATTATTATACTAATGTGTTTGTTTGAAAGAAATTAAAAGGGGAAGACCCCAAGATACTTGTTTTCAAGAAGCTTAGAACTTGGAGAAAAATTCTGTGTTTATGTGACAGCTAGAGAGCAACTCTGAAGTTATATAGAGTTATATAAACAAGTATATAAGGATATAGATGCTAAATGCGAAGTGATGGAAGAAATAGGGCTGGAGTCAGTCCAACTTCCTGGGAGAAATCTGGCTAAATAGCTGTACAATTCTGGAAAAATAGTTCAACCTTTTTGGACCTCACTGACCGCATATGTGAATATGGAAGTTGGTTTATGTACATTTCAGACTGTTTCTAGTTTTCATGGTCTGTGAAATCATGATTCTCAGCTTAACTCCACTGAAGTGGAAACCATATATTGGCAGAGTATGCCTTTCTTGAAAGGCAAGCACTAATTTGACATTTGTTCAACAGATATTAAAAGACAGGTCTCAGATTTTTGAGGAAATAGGTCTATAACTGTATATTTAACGGCTAGCCAAGCTACCTGAGTCAACTAATTTGAAGCCTTCATATTTACAAAACAATGTTAATGTAAACTGTTACTTATTAATTATCTGTTATATGTGAGCATCCTACATATTTGTCACTGAACTTTACTACAGCTGCTAAGACAAGGTACAAGTATATTCAATTTACAAATGAAAAAACTTAAGCTCAGAGAATTTAACACGACTAAGGGTACAGAATAGGGATTTAAGGAGAAAACTAGCTGGTTCCAGTACATGTTCTCTTTCCACTTGTAATAACATAATGCTCTCCAAAATTTAGTGTAAGTTTATTAGGCACCTTTTCTAGTAGTATTTTAGGTATTAATTCATTTAAGTCTCTAACAATTCCACAAGATAGTTTTTATACCTATAAGACAGATGAGGAATCTGAGTATGTCAAGAATATTAGTACTATTGTTATTATTATTGAAAACAATAGAAAATTTTGGATCTGTTAGGCAGAGCAAAGAAATATCTATCTGTAAAGGTTCCTAACAATGATCAATACTTTTGCATCAATAAATTCTGACTCTATGGATCTTTTTCACTATCTTGCTTTGTTTAATAAAATGTTTTCAACCACATCTATTGTTCCAAACAGTTTTAAAATGGCTTATACTTTGTTTGGATATACAAAGTATATACATATTACACTAACAAAGAATACTTATTTGACTCAAAATGTAGCATTTTATTTCCAGGACATTGTGTAGATCTGTGTATTAAAAGTATCTCTGATATTGGTGAATTGAAATTTTCTCATGTAAAATCATTGCCAACAAGACATACTATCACTCCTCTAGAAGAATTTTCCACTGACTTACCATTTTAATCACATCAGTGTTCTACCGAGTATAGATCATTCAATACAGCTTCAAGCTATTTGTCTTCAATGTGTTGTAAAACAACAGGGTATTTCCTTTGCTCCCTGTAGGAATGTCAGTGTCACAAATAAAGAAGAGTCTCACAAATCTCAACTACCAGATCTGGTTTCGGGGCCTCTCAGATAAAGGACACATTTAAGTGGATCTTAAGGTTTTTAAAAAGTAAATAAACATTTGCCTCTCCTTCATGAAGCTGTTGCATTCTACTGTCACGCAAACATCAAACAAACAACAGCAACAAAAAACTAGGCAAAGCTTGTTTTGTGCTAAGAGATAAACTATAAATGTGAGTTAAATGGAGCCATATATATATATATATATATATATATATATATATATATATATATAACATGGCTAGATAATTTCCAGACAACCTATAACATAATAATATATTATTGTAATAATACAATAATATATATATGTAATAAGATATTATTATATTATATATAGGCTGCCTGGAAAGTATCCAGCTATGTAATATAAAAAATAGAGGTATATATGGCTGGATTTTTTCAGGACATGTCTCATATACCGGTATATTTTTCTTTCCTATTTAACATACATAATAAAACTTTGTTCAGAATAAATAAAAAGTTCATAATTGCTAATATATAGTAGAAATGGACATAATTTAAAAACATGAAGAAAAAGTGCCTTTGAAAAATATTACAAATGTGTATGTTTTTAGCAGATATGTAATTAATAAAATGTGTATTTTAACATTACATATTAAAAAAAATTCTTTCTAGTGCAGGTGTTTTGATGCAATCTGGAGGTTGTCTTGAAGCACAGCCAGGGAAAGTGGAGTAGTGCAAAGGTGGTGGGGTAGCCAAAGGCGGCGGGGTAGCGCAAAGGAGGCAGGGTAGCGCAAAGGTCAGCGTTCTCAGGCCAGGCCAAATGCTCCCACTTGGGAGAGAGAAACTGACCTAGTGTCTCCTGTGAAATACACAGATATACTGATACGTCCCCAGAGTATCCTGCTATCATTGTCAGCGTCATCTGAGAGAATCTGCAAGGGCACTTTTGTCTATCTTCCTATGACATGAACACACATACTGAATCCTTTCTCCTTTTTATCTTTATCAAATGGAGAAATTCTATTGAACATCTTAGGTCAGAGAAAAAGAGTGAGTCTGTGACAGTGGGGAGGAGGGGCAATGAGACACTAGGTTCTTCTCACAGACACAGTAATGAATTACAAATCAGTGGGGCAAAGGAAAGTAGAGTTAAATGTTATTGAAATATGTTTCAAGAGAGAAACAGGCCAAGCCAAGAGAGGCAGTAACCCTAAGGGTTGGGGGTTTGAGTTTTATTGCTGACATTAAACCAGCCCTAAGTATGGGTATGGACTCGGGACCTTTGACGTATAGACTTAGGTCATTTGATTGGCACATGTGAGTTAATCCACCTGTTTTCTTTCTGCACACGCCCTTACCCAGAATGAACACAGATAAACCAATAGGGGGCGCTAAAACTTAATGGTCATTTTATTATAATTACATTATAATGAGGTAGACGGGGAGATAGGGGGGTCAGGCTAAGCACAAGGTTCAACTGTTTGCACAAGCACCAAAAACCAGCTAATCCTGGTTGGGGTCTTATCTTCCTTTTCCTGAGAGGTTTCTACAGAAAAATATATCTATGAAGGCTGGGCCAGGGCAGTCTCTGGGGAGTAGACACTGGTGTCATAAAACCCTATTGATCATATTACCTCCTGTCCCTCTTGTCGCTCGTGCCTAACTTCCTTCTTAACAAGTCTGTACTTCCAGTAGATCATTACTAAATATAATCAAAATTCTTGAATGTTTTGGGTAAAAAAAAAAAAAGTGAGCAAAGGCACACAGGTAGCAGATACTTTAGATACACTATTGCAATCACACATTTTCTCTTTCCTTTTATGTAACCTGGGACCCGGGAGATTAAGAGCTGTACATCAATTCCAAGGCAAAAAACATTTTGTCTTGAACATGTTCCTAATTTTAATTTATATATGTTAATACCAAGTGCTGAAAAGAATGCTTTCAAGGTCTCAGACAAGGTAGTAGGAGAGAGAATCACACATCCTTTGAGTGTCAATAGGATTCTGGATTGCGGTTCATGAAATAGAATTGAATAATTTAATGCTCAAAAATAATATGTCAAGCAGAAGTCATACTCCTCCTCTAGACAAATCATAAAACTTGAAATTTTCATAACTTTAAAAGAAAAAAATCACTTTTCAATGCATAAAAGACTATAACGAGTTTGTGTTTAATATGAGAACCTGAAGAAAACCTATGCTAATCAGACCTTAGATAAACAACACAGGAACAGAATAATTTAAAATAATCTCTCCTCAAAGACTACAAACTCCATGTCCTTCTTTTACTTTCTCATTTTGATGACTCTCAATTAACATTCCCTCTGTGTCTATCAGTGCTCTACAGATAACTCCAAATCCACAACAGAAACCTTGCTGTATCTTTAACTTGATGAGGAGCACTCCTATGCACTCTATCCCACCCAAACTTGAAAGTTCATCTTGATTTCTTCTTTTTCTTCCGTGTGTGTGTGTGTGTGTGTGTGTGTGTGTGTGTGTCTACCTCCAAAGTAATTCTTATATCTATATTTGCATAGTTGTCAAGCTACTCTGTCACTAGTTCAGGCTCCCATCCCCTATCTTTTTTTTCTTTCTTTTACCTCTGAACAACTCAGAATGTTTCCCTACCTCAAATAATCACCTTCAATTCAATCCAGTATTTTGCAAAATCTACAGAGATCCAAAATTATTTAATACATATTTCCAGAATCTTTCTCATACCTTATCTCTTGAGATTGTGTGAGTACAATAAGGGAATCTGCATTATTAATAAGCATGTTTGGTCCCGACACAAGAACAAACTAGAAGCAAACAGAACAAAAAACAATTACTGCCAAAGGAGCCATTAGCCAGATTTAGAAAAACCTTGGTAAAAGAGGATAATGGAAAATAAGAGATGTACAAAAAAGCTCTCTCAGAGGGATCATATCCTATTTAAGAAAACTCCTGAGCTAGAGGCCTTCAGAGTAATTTCAGAATGGCTATAGACTATTCACTGTTTTTTGACTCACATTTGTCCTTTTCAAGTGGGATTACTTTTGTGTGAATGTGGCTTTTGTGTCCCTGTTCTGCCATTATATACTGAGTGTGTATGGGACAGATAACCTGTTCTCTTAGTTCTCAAGGCCAAAAAGCAGCCACACAGAATCCCAATGGAGTGAATGCTACTTACCAACTGGAGATTCTGGACTTTGAGATGCATTTATTCACTATTATATTTGGTCATCTAAGAAAATCAATTCTATTAAACACATTTATATCTGCAGATTCTTTAAGTAACTTTAAATTCTAGTTTAAGAATCACTGGCATAGATAAAAATATTAGTTTAGAAAACTACCAAACCTCTTTTCAAGCCTAATCTTCTCTACTGGTACAGATACATCCTGTGCTCTACCTGAGTGAGCTAGGAGGCTTATTGGGTCATTGGTTTGTTTGTGTTAAGATCTATTTTGTTGCTTTTGAGAGAGACAGAGACAGAGAGGAGAGGGCCCAGAACAGTCTCTAAAGTTGTACATCATCAGGTTTTTTTTGGTTTTTTTAAAGATTTATTTTTATTGTTTTTGACAGAGAGAGGGAGAGATACAGAGACAGAAACAGAGAGAAGGGGGAGGGCCCAGAACAGTCTCCATAGTTGACATCATTGGTTTTTCCACATAGTTTTGTTCCACAGGTGGGCGTGAGGCTTCAAAGGGCAGAAACTGGGCCGGGGTCTCATCCCAGTGAAAACTGAACAGGGGGCACTCCCCAGTTCAGCATATGGGTCCACACAGACTGAGGCCAGGATTCGATCCTTGGTTCCTTGGGCTGCAAAGTGAGCACTCAACTCACCAAGCCATCCTGGCTTCCCCATCATCAGTTTTTGACATGGGTTCGTTCCACACAGGTAGATGGGGGCCACGCAGGATGGGAACCTGGCTGGGGGCCTCCTGCATGGGAGGCACATCCCTGTGAGCTGGGGGCTGAACCAGGGGCTTCCCACATGGAAAGCTTGCCCTGGTGAGAACCAAACTGGAGGCCTTCCACAAGTGAAGCACACTTCAGTTCAGTATATGGGTCTGCACGGCTTGGGGCCAAGACTTGATCCGAGTACCCCGGGACTGCAAGGTGAGTGCTTAACCTGCTGAATCATTCTGGCTTCCCCAGGTTGTTGGGTGTTATCAGTTGCATTTATCAGAATTCATGATGACAAAGAACTTTTTAAAAATATATATAACAAGCTTTATCAAAGAGCAGAATTATCCAATGGATATTTGGGTGCATATGGGAAGGCTAGACAACCAGGCTTAGAATGCAGGCATCAATAAAGGGATTCTGGAGGACTTGCCCACGAGAACTACTATGAATCTAACCATCAGAAATAATTACATTGGTACTGGAGAACCAAGAAAGTGATTTAAAAAAATTGTTTCCAGAGCTAATATGCATAGAATGATACATATAGGAAGACTGTATGGGAAAAAAATTCAACCATTGTCAATATTCTTAGAATGGTTCCATGGCTGGATACTTTCTGGTTAGCCCTCACCTAAAAGAAAGGAGAGAGTTAATTAAAAAAAGAAAGAAGCTGAGAAATTGGCATTCTCAGTCTAGTTAGAGAACTGATTTAGTGGGTATAGAGAAATGAGAATGAAAACAAGACAGGAAGTTTTGATTACACATGCCAAACAGAAAGTTGGAGTTGTTGGATATGGATGTACTGAAGAGGTCCAGAGTGGGCTGTAATACTGGGTGGTCAATCTTGAGTGAAAACTTGGTTTGGTGTTATTGAGGGGAGTAAAATGATGTGAACTTGAGGAGTTATATTGATAGCCAACATTAATTTGGAAATCATGAGAATTTGGTCAGCTGAAGTTGATTGAAAAATAAATATGTGAACAATGTACTGAAGTTATCCAGAGATGGAAACTTGTGTGTGGTTTAATGATAGCAGTGATTATTTGAACAAGGTTGTAGCTTTTAAAGTGCATAGCATTTGAATGAAAGCAAAAGGGCAGCTTGGAACTCTGGCTCAAAAGTGGTGCTAGGAAGGAAATAGCTCAATGTCATCATTTGAGGTTAGTTGAAGAAAACCAATTGATTTAGACTGACCTGATAATCACACAATGAAAGAGCATTTTCTAGAGACATTATATAATGTGCAGGTTAATAGGCTTCTAGAGTAAACCCTATCATCATTATTGTGAGAACCATTGATCAGAGAAATTCTAAGCAGTAAACTGTATTTTTTAGTGTAAAAGTGATTTTCAAAATTAAAAATCAAACAAGGTATATAAAATAAAATATGAACATTATCCAGTCCTACTTGCTTCTACCACTACTAAACACACATGTTACTGCCCAGTAATCTTCAAGATTTGTGCTTATTTTGATTTAGAAGCAAAATTACTGTCTCTTTATCTTTTATATATACTAACTATTGTACATGATATGAGCACATTCATAATTCAGTCATGGAGAAAAACAGCAATGATGCTTTGAGAACTTCAATTAATGCTTTAAATATAAGCATTTTAAGAGAAAATATTTTTTAGAATTTACCAAATATTGATGCATGTTACCTTGAGAAGCAAGGGTGAAAAAATTGTCTTTAAATTTTAAAGATTTATTTCTATTGTTTTTGACAGAGAGAGAGAGAGAGAGAGAGAGAGAGAGAGAGAGAGAGAGAGAGAGAGAGAGAGATACGGGAGAGGGCCCAGAGCAGTTTCCATAGTTGCACATCATTGGATTTTCCACATGGTTTCATTCCACAGGTGGGCTTGGGGCTGCACAGGGCAGGAACTGGGCCAGAGTCTTACCCCAGTGAGAACTGAACTGGGGGCACTCCCCAGTTAAGTATATGGGTTCACACAGGCCAGGGATGGGATTCAATCCTCAGTCCCCGGGGCTGCAAAACGAGTGCTTAACCCACTAAGCCATCCTGGCTTCCCCTTTAAAATTTTAAAGTAATGCACTTATATAAAATTTGAACACTTACAATATGTGCTTCAAATTTCTTTCATAAAAATATTTGAATAGTGATGTTAATTGAAATTAAAATTGTGCATGAGAAAAATGAAGATTGAGTAACTAATTGTATATTTTCAAAAAGCTTTGGCATTACGGTAAATTCATTTTCTTGATTGTTACACTGGCTTAAATATAGCCTTTAAACTATTAAAGAAAAAAATATTCTGACACTTGTACAGTCAGGAAGACTTTATTCAAGACTATAGCTATAAGTGTTAAGATGATCTCAATAGGAAAAAAAGTTCAAGCTGAACTCTAAATTCAGCAAGGACAAGTGGGGACTTATAGACAATAAACAGGTGTAGGGGGTATTCGTGGATAGAAAGTTATTAAGAGGCGACATTAATGTATGCGGGATTTTGCTAAGACTACGTAACAGAATTCGTGGTGAAAGTAAGCCAGACACTGAAGGTAGGGGATTTTCTCTAAACTGATTTGACAGGGTTCTTGCTACAACTGGGCTAGCCAGGCTTGAGGCCAAGGCCCACGGATGAGGCCTTCTCTAAAGAGGGTTCATAGAAATCTGACTAAAGTTTGGTCAAAGAGAGAGTTTTTGTCAGAACCACCATGTTATAATGTGGCTATGTTTTAATTGGCTTCTAGTTTAATAGCAAAGGTTTTAAATCACAAACCCCTCCACACTGTGGGTATGATTATAACTTTAATGATGATTAATAAGCTTGAATGTTTCTTTGATGTTTAGCAGCAATTTTATGACATACCATTTTATGACTTCTTTATCCCTCAATGCAGGACAGAGCATAAAAAGCCTCAGTATTGTATTTTCTTGTTAACAAGCCACTAAAATTGCATTACCCATATAATGTTGCAATGCTTTGTGTTTGCTGGGAAAATCATAGTAATTTGTTCTTAAAAAGTCACAAAATTTATGTTTTGCATGACCAATTTGAAGGAAGAATGTTATGTAATGTAAACCTTATCCAGAAACCTAATTAAAATGAACACTTCAAATTATTTTTCTGTTTTTGTTAAATGTACTAAATCATTTTCTGGCAATTTGTTCATACTGACTCTTAGTGATTTACTTGGTACAAACCCTGAATTAAAGCTTAATATCTACATGCAGTAAATCATGTAGGAAATGACACAAAAGTATTTTGGCGTGACTAATCTTTTTCTAGGTACCATCAAAATACCAAATAAAAAAAATTACACAGTTATTCTCAGACAAAACTTCCTACATTTCCATCACTTTGAGAGGAGTATATATCATACTTGGGTTGAAAGTGTTATTAACATAGATGAAGCAAACCAGAAACAGTTTGGTAACCCATTCTCATGATGTGATATGGTACATGTTTAGATTGGTTTTTATGTTAAAGGACAGTGTTGAGTCTTTAATCAAACAATGTCAAAATATTTTGTCTCTTGCTTTTCTTACATATAGATGCAATCTAATTAAAATGTAGTATTTGAAATTGCAGGTCATTACATCAAAATTAAAAATCAGTAGGCATGGCATAGTACCAAAAATATATTTCTAGTGTTAAATTTGAACGTTCTCAGAACACTTAACTATGATCCAAATTTCAAATTAATGAGTAAATCCATTTTATGAAAGAGCTTCTCATAAAAAAAAAAAGAAAAGAAAAGAAAGAAAAGAAAAGAAAAGCAATTGTGTAATTTTAACTTAGTGGCCACTGAAGTGTTCAGGTTACTTATATTTTATTCAGCATTTAATACTCAATACCTATTCATTAGGCAAATTAATATGGCTTTTCTAATTCTTCAAAACTGAGAACCTGAGAGTGAGAACCTCACTTTAAACAAGTTAAGTTTAAATCCCTATAATTAATGCTCTCTACCCTGATTTTATCAGGATTGTGTTTTTCTCACTTCTATCTCTAATCCAATGAGACAAGAACAATAAATCATGAAATTTCACCTACTGTTTAGAAAGACAAACAGTGTGTGTTGATGTGGTAGATTTATCAATGTGAGTTTTTAATATAATAATTAAAGCACTTATATAGATGGAAAGTTAAATAACTGGCATTGAAAATTGAAACTAGCAGAATCAATAACCTTTTGACTTTACTCTCATTTTCCTCTCAATTTATAAGTATATGGCATCTTTAAAACATGCTTTCTAAATTCTAATTTTAAAACCAATATAAATCTGATATACACAGCCAGAAAAAATTGTAAAGCACTTTGAAATAGGCAAAAATGATTAGTGGATGTCCTGACTAACTTACCCTCCAGGTTATCTCCATCAATTAATAGCACTGCATATTATATTTTGATATGCAAATGAGTTCTCCCTGTTGAAGGGCCAATTAATTTACCTTCCTTTTTGTGGAAAAAAAAAAAAGCCAGTTTTGCATCTATTTGTAAATTCATTTTGGCATATCTGATTTTCCTTTCTAAAGGCAGTACTTAGACTTCTTTGAAACTGTTGTGTCCTTTACTAATTAGTGAGTTAAATAAAATAGTTTGCACATGTACATCTGTATTTGAATAGAGTGATTAATTTGTTTTTTAAAAATATATTTTATAAGACCCAAATATAGTATTTACAGATATAGCCAACATAAAGTCATTACCCTTATAAGTTTTCTTGAAAATTCCAATTGAGAAACATATTCAGCAGAGCCAGGTTTCTTGTGTGCACGCATGTACACACATACCACCCCCTCCACACACACACACACACAGTATGTGAGAGAAAAAAACTTCCATAGTCTCCCAATTAATTCTCTAACAACTCTCCAAACTTTCCTATTTCCAGCAATTATTTCTCTTCTTATTGTCCCTTAGCTCTATAGTTAGGTTATATTCTCTTATTTGTATTTTAAACATGAAGTCTGTTTCTCGCGCTGCTACACCTCACTTTTCATCATAGATTTCACAACAAAAGTCCTCTAATAAATCTAGTAAATAATGATCCTATGGTGAAATCAGAGAGGTGAAGCTATGCATATCCATGCATTAATTATTATATACCTTTCTGTCACATAGATGACAAAACAGTGTTGGAAAGTGCATAGAATATGAAAGTACTTGTTTTAGTTTATGTTATGGTTGTTAAGGGCTAGAGTGCTTTAAGGATGAAGAACAGAGGGGATTTTCATGGGAATTCAAAATCCAAAAAGGTTACATACAAATTCCACTGTATTCCCCCCCAATTTTTGATCACATTAAGTTTTTCTGAACATTGTTAGGAAAATGGAGTTAGTTTTGGTAAACCTTTGTCTCCTTTATAAATTATATTCTATTCTTCTTGGGGTGCATATATAATAACAGAATTAAGTAGTGCTTTCCTTTTATACTTCTCTAAGTTCACTATCTTATGTGTCTAATGACTGCTTACTTAATACCTATATTATTCATCTGTCCAAAACTAGAAATACCTTATTTTCATAAACAAAGTTTTTAAAATACCATGTGCTCTTCTTTGAATATACTCTAGTAAATTACTCCTCCTCCACACAAAGTATATTTGGTGGTCAATCAAATTTTTTTATGCTGAAAATATCTCATCATACATATTTTTAACTTGTTTTTCAGATATTTTTTCTGCTGCAAATCTTCACTGGCCTCCCTTCTCCTTCCCTGTGGTCTATTAGGCAATGTCTAGACAAGTAGGTTTTTGTGTTCAGTTAACTCTGGATTTTTAAAGTGAAAAATAATAATCTTCACTGGAGGAAAAAAAAGTTTACTATCTGAACAAAAAATCTCCAGTGAAGCTAAGCTAATCCTATTTGATGGCTAATTTCTTCCTGAACTTGACGTTACTTCTCTGTAATTAATGTGTTCTACCTGTGTTTTAGTTATCTTCACATAACCAAAGGCTATATTTAATAGCTAGTCGTCAAGCAGAAACATAAATCTTTCTTGAGAGAGAGAGAGAGAGAGAGAGAGAGAGAGAGAGAGAGAGAACATGCCTATGTGCATCTGAAAGTCAGTAGTTGGAAGTGGAAGCAAGAAAACAGAGCAGGCTTATGTGGCAGGAAGCAGACTAATATAAATATGCATCGCTGTGTGGTAAACATAGTTTACAAAAATGAGAAGAGAATAACTGTGACATTTGCCTCTAAGATCTGTGAAATCACAGTGGTCTGGGGGACACAGAATGGTGGAGATTATAATGAAACACTCAAAAGTTAGATTTCCACTTTACTTGCATAACTCTAAAAGACTTTGTTCTAATAACTTGAAAATACATCAATTCAATTTATTATTTTCACTTGCAGAATCCTTTAAGTAGGCCTTTCTGACAATGGACTATAATACTTTAAATCTATTTTTACCATCTTCTCTAAAATTTCTATTACATGTGTCTTTTAAAATGCTACACTTACACACACACACACCGTCTGATAAAATTCAACTACTCTTAAGATGAATGTGTAATCCTCTAGGAATCCTTCTCCTGAATTCCACTAGACTTAATGGCTTTACCACTGTAATTGGACAAATCACACATGCATTATATTTAGTAATTTAAGTGTCTTTCTTACTGTACTGTTAGCTAATAAAGCAAAATTCATGTATGTATTATTTATATTGATATATAAACCCTTTAGTACCTAAGCAAAATATATGTATGGATTATTTATTTTGATATATCATGACTTTTGCTCTTGATCCTGAAATTGTGTACGTAAACTTTTGCTGAAATGGCTAAAGAACAGTTAAAGTAATTTATCACATTTAAAGTGATTCCAACTTTTCATATCTCCATTGCAATTCATGTATTTGGTGGCCTTCAAAATTGTACTTTGTCATAAAGTACATATCTATGAATTTCTCCTAATTAGCTTTTTCCGGAAATACATTTTAACTGTCTATATTTTTGGAGTAAAAAACAAAAAGAGAATACCTAGAAATATTCAAATTTAGGGGCATAGTTTAGTTTTAAACCTAGGTACTTTTTTTTTTTAAGATTTTATTTTATTGCTTTTGACAGAGACACAGAGGCAGAGAGAGACAGAGAGAAGGGGGAGGACCCAGAGCAGTCTCCATAGTTGTACATCATCAGTCTCTCAACAAGGTTTTGTTCCACACAGGTGGGCGGGGGCTGCGCAGGGCGAGAACTGGGCTGGGGGACTCCCTCATGGGAAACACACCCCAGTTCAGCATATGGGTCCACACGGGCTGGGGGGTTGCGATTTGATCCTTGGTCCCCAGGGCTACAAAGTGAGCGCTTAACCCGCTGAGCCATCCCGGCTTCCCCTAAACCCTAGATTCTAGAAAAGAACAGTCCTTTCTTTATGAAAAAGAAAGATTGAGGATGAATAGTTAGTAGAGTGACTTTTGATTTTTCTTTCACTACTATTGGAAAGTCTGTTGCCATTATAGCAATTGCACCTGAAAAGCATCGAACACTTAAAAACGTAATTTATGTTGTTGACATTTATCCCTTTTACTGTCTCTCATTCTCATGCAGCTCTAGATCACCTTTAAGAAGGAATAAGGTATATTTTCTTTTCCCTTTTTTTGGTCCCTTCCTCCACAACACCTAGAAAAGACAAGGAGCAATTTCTAGTAACGAGTAATGAAACAAAAGCATACTTTCCATTATATATCGCAATGTTGCAAGTATAAAAATACAAAATAGATATATTCTGGTCAAAAAAGAGCAATATTAGAGACATTGATATTTTCAAAAACTATGCCTCACAAACATTTCTGGGCTATGACCACATTTTCTTCACTTTGTGAATAATGAAACTATGTAAAGAAGATAGAATATGAAGTGTGAATTATAGTTGAGTATGTGAACAATAAATTTGAATTATTATACACTCTGGATGGCGCTGTCTCTCTAGACAAGTTACTGATGAAATTCAAAGGATGGCTGGGGTACGTGCAATTCATAGCTACAAAATCTGCCAGATTTGGAATCAAAGTTTACAGGTTATGTGAATGCAATACTGGATATTGCACCTGCAAATGTTAAGTTGAAAAATAAATAGTATTTTTGGCTCACATAGATTTTTATTTAATCTGTATGTCAAGGGGTTAAATACATCATGATGGAAACTTCTAATATGTGTCTTTCATTCTGATTCTAATTAGTCTTTTCAAACGAATACCTATAGGGAAAGCCAGGATGGCTCAGCAGGTTAAGCGCTTGCTTTGAAGCCCAGAGGACCGAGGATCGAATCCCGGCTCCAGCCCAGGTGGACCCATATGCTGAACTGGGGTGTGCTTCCCGAATGCAGTGAGGCCCCCAGTTCAGTTAAAAAAAAAAGAATACCTATAGAAAGAAACTAGTAGATCATTCTTAGAGTAGTCCAAGAAAACATATGTCCTATTCAGCATTTCCCCATTATGTGACACCTAGATGAAGTGTTAATATTGTAACAATATTATGTTAATAATGTAATACCTTCATGGGAGGTAATTATATATTTTAAAAAGAAAAATTGCCAGTTATTATATAAATGACTTAATTACAGTTAGTATTTTAAAAACCTATACCTAATTTGAAAGTGTGATGTGGGATAAAACATGTATATTCTGTAGAAAAATATACTGGTACCTTCTCTGTTACCTCTGAATAAAATGAAATGGCTCAATCCGTCACTGTGGAATTTACAAATGTAGTAAACTCACACATATAGCCCTGACAGTCTCATTTTCTTATACAGCAACAAAAGAACTGTGCTCTAAAAATTGATAACATTGCCTAAGAAAGAAGATCCATTGTATTACCAATTAGTGGTGATAGTTATTTGATTATATATTTCCCCCCTTATATGACTTGATTCTTCTTTAAATCAATTGAAGAGTAAAACTGCAGTGGCTGTCTTCTATATCAAACCACCTCTTCAAAATATCCCCACGTGATACAAGTGTAATTTTGTTAAACACCACTTAAGCAATAACTCAAGCTAGATATTGGTTTACCTAGGTCCTTAGGTATTCATTCAATGCAAATCTTTGGTAGTGTTTCTAAAATTTGTGTCGTGTGAGTCAAATAAATCCCCAGAGAAGAGTCAAGAATCTCCTATTACATGCTAAGCAAAACAAGTCATTGGAGATAGATGCAAAAGCAGTAGCTATGATGACATCTTACATAAAATTAGCAAGGCTGAGCATCTGGTGTTTAGGTCTCTCAGTAAACATATCACAGGCCTTTATGAATTTAAATCCTTCCTGAGGTTTATCTAGTAGGATTTTACTGCCCTTGTATTTCCATAAAACAAAACAGGGAACTTAAGAAATAATCTTCAAAAGATTACAAAACACTATGATTCAATAAAATGTGAGTTGTATTAGTATACTATAAATACATATGTATATACAGTTTGAAGGTTGATAATATTTACACAGTGGCTCCAGCATGTCTCTAAGAGACCAGCTCAGAAAACTGTTTGGTTGGAAAAGGAGTGAGGTTTGAAGATTCACTACTAGACTATTAAGTATACCACATTTTATGATGTTTGTGGTGGGGGGTGCTTTAGGGGGATAGGCTGATGGAATTTGTGGAAAAGCTAAAATATCTTTCCCTTCGAAAGTAAATAAGGTGGTTAAAGCATAAACTTAACAAGAAAGAAAAGAACAAAAGGCCCTCAGCCAGGGCAGGGCAGGCGTCTGCAGGGCCCAGCATATAGCTGGGCCCGGGAGAAGGAGCCCATATTTGGTTCACAGGCCTCCACGGGCCTCGGACGGTGTCGCCAGGCTGGAGGATGAGGCCTACAGAGCTTCCAAGAGCGATTGCCACCCCGTCCCTTGGAAGGGATAAGCGGGTGGTGGCTGACACAGCACCTAGCCCAGAATCCGATCAGATTCTGGAATCTTTTGGTGGCACTAACTACTAAAGTAAGGAGGCAGAAGACTAAGGACAATGATAAATCAAATTGGAGGACTCTGAAGACAATGAAGAGGGGACGAGACACAAGCAGAGGTGGACCACATCACATGGGCTACTCACCTCGTTCGCTTCTCGGGGCAGCCTTGAAAGCCTGTTGAACTCCTGCAACACCGGTGCGTGTGTGTGTGTGTGTGTGTGTGTGTGTGCGCCTCAGGAGAACAGCAGTGGGCTTGGCTGTGACATGTTTTCCACGTGATTGGAATGACAGGAAAAGAAGGAGTCCTTGTTTGTAATCACTTACAATGTCTCGTTTTATGGTTTTCACAGCAAAATGGGGAAAGGAGTCGGCTGCAAAGACATAGCAGTTATAACTGCATGAAGCCCACTTAGAAAGCTAAGAATGTGTGGATTATCTGAAGGAAACGTTGCTCTGTCTCCAGGCTCTGGGGAGACACCCCTGGCCAAGGACATGGCCTCGGAGGGCCTGGAGCCCTTGGGGTGATGGCCGGCCCGCAGTCTGTGGAGGCCAACCTAGGCCTGAGGCTCTGCCTGTTCATGAAGGCCCTTCAAGGCAGCTTGCACACCACCCGGTATCTTGTGCACCGACGAGACAGATGCCGTGGGTAGGAAGCCACCCCTCATCCACCCCACACCCGACTGGCCTCTCCAACACCAAGAAGAGGCAGAGTCTCCACCAGCTCCTGGTGGAAATGGTTTGAAGCCGTGACGCAGCACCCATCAGCATTCTGGCTTCCAACAACCGAGCTGATATTTTGGACAATGCTTTGCTGAGGGCGGACCCGACCGTGTTCATAGACCTCCCCACCCTGCAGAAAAGCAAGGGATATTTTCAAGCAGCCTCTAAAGCGGCCGAATGGGCCCAGGCAGCAGCTCTCACCGGCAGCGTCTGGGGTCGGAAATGCTGACGTCTGCACCGTCTGCACCAGAGCCACGCGGCACGCGGGCCGCTGCGTGTGAGGGCACCTACACGTTTGTCTTCTAGTCCAAAGTGAGGCGTGGCATTGCCAGACTGCCGCAGACTGAGCACCTCTCAGAAAAGCTCCAGACAGTTGCGTTTCGTGAGTGAGGCCATGTCTCGGTTGGCTTGTTCCGGGAGCACACGAGGCGGTGGGACAGGCCTCTGTCGCATGGTGGACAAACGCTGCACTGGGCTTTGCTATGATGCTCCTGAGAGACCAGAACCTCCTCAGCAAGGAGCAGCTGTGTGAGCGAAGGGTGTGGCCCTGGGTGGACCCAAGTGAGGGATAACCGCCTTCAATATCGTCACTTTCAGAGGGGGGGCGGCAGGATGACCTGAGAAAGGTCACCTGACGCCTGCTCTATGGTGAGACAGTTTGGATGGCACAGGGCGTCGAGTCCATCTCCTTCCTGGAGGCACAGGAGGGTTTCACGGGTACAGATGCCCCCCTTCAGTCAGAGCTGCCAGCGGATGGTGCACAACGAAGCAAAACTGCACCTGGCTAAGGCTTTCTGACAGGTACATGGAGAAAGTGCTCCAGGACAACTGGGACAAGCTGCAGGTGCTAGAGAATGTGCCTGGCTGGAAAAAGGAGTAATAAGCTAGGAGGACATTAGAACCCTGGTTGGCTCACCGCCCCGTGGGCCTAGGACATGACGCCTCAGGAGTGGAACATCACGGGAAGCGAGAAGCAAGGCGCTGGGGAGGAGGCGCCTAATCAGGCCTCCTTGGAGGGCAGGAGCCTAAGAAAGAAAAGCCATCTTGGCTCAAATAGCTGGGCCTCCTTGATTGTGCCATTGGGGATGCGGCATTTCCTCTGGATGCAGTAAGTGAAGATCTTCCTTAACTATCCCCAAGTTTCTTTTTTCTTTTTCTTTTTTAATATTTATTTATTTATTTTTAATTGTTTTTTGACAGAGAGAGAGACAGAGAGATACAGAGACAGAGACAGAGAGAGAACTGAACTGGGGGAGCTCCCAGTTCAGCATATGGGTCCGCATGGGCTGTGGCCCGGATTCGATCCTCAGTTCCCGGCGCTGCACAGTGAGCGCCTAACTCACCGAGCCATCCCGGCTTCCCCTAGTTTCTTTTCACTAGAGATGTGTGTCTCCCTGTTTTAGCCCTGATTGGTCTCTGCTGAAGGGCTTCTGAGATCTACTTACTGATTTTCCTGTCCATGGTTACTAACGTCTGCAGAAATTAAAAAACTAAACAAAAACAAAACACGGCTTTAAAATTTCTGTTTGATTTGGTCCTTTTTACCACCTTTGGTTTCTCACACCTCTCGCCACAAAACATTTTGATGTGCTTTCTTCCTCCAATGAGTGGCGCTCATAATGACGGAGTTCTTCAGTGTCATGTTTCCTTTACATAGGAACCTTCCTGAACAGAACTCCCTCTGCCTAGAACACTAATTACAATCCATCACTCCATCTCTGCTGCATTGTACATAGTTAATACATTTGTACTTAAGGTTCCAGTTTATACTTGTACATGGTCTCTCTTATGAGCTTACTAATTTAGGTATCCTTCCTGTTAATAAATGCATGTGATTCTTTTCACTTCTCACATTATATTGAAACAACTTTTATAACTTATTAATTCTTCATTGGGCTATGAGCTTTTGGAATACAGGTGCCATGTATTTTAAACTTTTAGTAGGTGGACTCAATCCAATAAAGGTACATATAAGAAATGCTTTCTTTTTTTTCTTCCTCCAAACTAGTACCTTAAATTAAAACATTTCTGATACTCCCCGGCTTTGGATGAAATCTTTTGCAGTAAATTTCAGTTTTAAGAACAAATCTAGTTTTAGGAATGAACTCTTTTGTTATTAAAAAGTCCAGTCTAGTTTAATTTAAAACTTAAATATGTGATGCTGGGACAGTTCAGCAGTTGAGTGCCTCCCTCTTAATCACAGTGTTTGGGGTTTGATTCCCAGCTTTGGTCCAGGGAAACCCATATGCTGAACTGCAGCTCAACTAATAACCACCAGGACGGCATAGTGGTGAAGGTTCTCACCTCCTGTGCAGTAGGCCCTGGTTCAGTTTCCACCCTGTGTGTCATGGCCCATGTCCACCTGTGTGGAATAAAATTATTAATATGTCATATGTCACAATTAATGGTGTACAACTATGGAAACTGCTCTGGCCCTGCCCCCCCCCCCCTTCTCTGTCTCAAACAATAAAATATAAATCTTAGCTTACATCTCACATGCAACGCAGAGTTTGAACACCAGGGCATGGTGAAACTGTGACCTAGCTTGGCTTGCGGACTGGTAGAGGGAACACAAACATATTCTCCTTTTCCTCTTTTACTTCTCATTTTCTCAACATATGCTCCCATGTCTCATTTTCTTCCCCAGTGTATTTTGAGAAAAGATAGGAAAATATATTTAGTGATTGGTTTTGGTACCAACTGAGCAGTCTGTGTCAGGGCCCAAATGTTTACTCTTCCATCAGTTGTGTTAATGAGTTCTTCAAAAGCTCTTGTGAACCCACTCATATTTTATGGTTTTATTTAGTTTCCCACCTCCTGGAAGCACACTCTATACAGTTCTGTTGCTGGAATCTTTTCACCCAGCAGGACACCCTTCTACATAGGACACTGCTAAGATGATTTTGAGCCTGGTCATTTGTGCATCATTTTCGTTGGTCAATGGGGAGCAACTCCTACTTGCCACATGTTACTTGCAAAGGTGCAGGTTACTTGCACTTCATATTTTTTCCCTTATCTTGCCCTGTAGACCCAATTGAAAACTGTATGTTTTGTTCATACATATTCCCCAAATCATAGAAGTGCATATCAGGCTTATGCAAGAATTACCTCAATATGGTCTCACTCAGTAACCTTAGAGATGGACTACTGAGTGTCTGCTGTTTAGCAAGTGTCCAGTATTGGAGTGGATGGCATGATACCCTTCTGGAGCTCTCCTTATTTGTAGAGGTAGCAGCTGAGGGCAGAAAGGTAACTATCACAGCACTGACTAAGCTGATTACTCAACTGCCTCAATAAGTCACCCACTCAAGTTTCTAGTTTTTTCCTGTATATGGTGGGCATGGGTGAATTGTGTTTGCTATTTCAGTAAGCCTAACTTGGATTAACTAGAATTTCTTCTTATAATGTGGAGGATCTTATTTCCTATCATTTTCAGTTTTAAGGCATCAAACTTGTAGGTGTCAGAAAATGTTCTATTTAGAGTCAGGGAGTCAGCGTGGCAAAATGGTTAAGATTATACACTCTGTGCCACATGCTGCTCTAACTTTTAACAATGCAACCTGGGTCAGGTCCACTGAATCTTTCTGTACCTTAATGTGCTCATTAGAAATAGAGAGGTGACAATAATAGTAACTTCTTGAATCTACCCGTATAATAACTTTATAGATAAAATAACACTTCAAGAATTTCAAGGTTCTACATTAAGAATTTTGAACCGGAGGGGAGGTGAGTGGGAGAGATGGATCAGGGGGAGTACGAAGCAGGAATCAACCATACAGTGATGGAAAGTGAGCTGATTCTGGGTGGTGCGCACATAAGGCAATTTGTAGACTTTGTAATGTAGATTTGTGCACCTGGAAACAATGTAATTGATATCAATCAATGTCACCCTAATAAAGTTAATAATAAAATAAATAAATAAATAAATAAATAAATAAATAAATAAATAATTTCAGGGGGAAAAAAGAATTTTAAACCAAATATAATAAGGTTTTTTGCAAGATGGATAAATCCAAGAGAAAGTGTAAAAATATAAGTAGGCATACACATACAGTTGGTTCATGGGTATTAATACGCATAGAAATTAGTGAAGATACTCATTTTCTGTTAGCTTCCTCCAAAAATGAGCCATCATATTAAAATTTTTATTTTTCTTTGAAGACAGGGTTGTATTCAGGTCTTAAAAGTTTTTAACCCTGAATTATGTTTTGAGAAGTCTAGTGTTTTTTCCGAGTAGTAAAAGCTCATACCATTTTCGTTGTTGAATATTTTTCATTCTTGTAACATTATTGTCTTGTTACAAGAATGTATATCAGGTATTCAATCAAGTTTATTTTATTACAAATGGGAAATATTAATATAGCTACTTGAAAAATAAGGAATATATGTAATTAATTTATAATTCTATTTTGAAAATATGCCAAAATTTGAATTTATATCATGAAAATACTATATATATATATATTCCATTTAATTAGAGCCTTATCAGGTAATGTTTTAAAGAGTACAAAATTTTATATATATAAAATCTATTTTAATTACAATTCAAAATCAATTTAGTTATTAGAAAGTATTAAAATATATTTTTGTTTTTTATAAGAAGGTTAAGAAACCTGGACATGTACAGACTAATTTTTTAAATAAAACACAGATTAAGAATAATGATGTGTAGACTACATTTAATTGGTTTCCTTTCTAAACCACAATTAGCATTCCATAGATAACATGAGTAACACCATTCCATAAACAACACCATCCAAAGAGGTTGCTATAACAAGTGTTACAATGTAGAATTGTGGGGCAGTGAGTTCATGGTGGAGTTCCCATTTTTAAAAATGTTCACACTGTCTTTTACTTGTATTTTGATCCATTTCTAGACCTGCTAAAATGGAGTGCTATTGTTTTATAATCATATAAAATTTATGGTAAAGAAACTAACATTTTATATAAAGGTTTATTAAAATCTGATAAGCGTTTTCATTGATATTCTTTTATACCATCCAAATCTAGGAAATTATTCTTTACTGGTTGTAATATGCTATTGTTTTTAATAATGGTATCAGGCCATTACTTACCTTTTGATAGCATGAAGTATTTTTGTATGTTACTGTAATCAAGTTTTTAAAAAGTTATTACATATAAATGTATCACTACACTTTTAATTATTTTAGAACAGGAGAACAAACAGTATTTATATTTTTTACATTAATATAAGACATAATTTAATACAATTAGGATATGACTGTTTTACATCACTCCCAAAATATTCTGGTTTCAACTATCTAACATTAGTCTGATTGCTCTTTAATACAAATATCATCAAAAACTTAGTGTAAATTGTGAAAATAATCTGAAATATAATAACACTATTGGTATGGAAGAATAAGGGACTTAGGGATAAGTGTTAGGGAAAAATGAATGAACAAGGCTCCTACAGGGATATTCATAGTTATCTGAGAAAAGTTTTACTCTGTAAAATTCATGGTCCTAAAAAAACAACTACATTATTTTGTAAAGTTTGGATACAAATTTGAAAGAACAGCAAAATTATCCAAAAAAATACTATTCTGTAATTGTCTAGACGGGAAATAGCAAACTCAAGAAGTAAAAATTGGCCCTTCATCAAATGATAAATTCTAGAGAGAGTTTACAAGTTATATCTTTAGGAGTTAGCAATTGTATAAACGTGTTTGGACAAAAAATTGCTGTCAGATACTTTATTGATTGACCAAGAAGTCTGCTTAAGAGTAAAAGGATAAAAAATAAATCAGTTATCACTACTTAAAAACTTTGATTGATGAATTTATAGCAGATAAGCATATGAATATAGTGAGGTTTCTTAGAAATAGAATTAAATGAATATCACCCAAAGTCACCCTTTGTACAAAGAAATACAACTGCAGCCCCACACTACCTTATTCCAAAAAATAATAGCCATTTGCTATTTTGAAATGAACTAAGTAATTTTGTAACTGCTAAATGGAAAACATTCATATCTAGGAGACCTGAATTTCAGATTTATCGTTTTATAATCTGTTGCTCTTGACTAATCACTTCATCGCTCTGAGTTACGGTACTTTTTTTCTGTCTTTAAAATGATTAAGTCATATACTTATAAAATTTCTTTTTAATGCTATGCTTGATAAAAGTGTAAGGGATTGGTTTTATTTTTACATTTATTTTATTAGGATAGGGTTTGTAGTGTATTCATATGAAGAGGTCAGTTCAATCCGTAATACTCAAATAAGGTCCATGAACCAGTAGCATCTGAAAGCTTGTTGGGAATGCAGGATCTCAGGCCCCACCTCAGAATATACACTGTAACAGGATCGCCAGGAGACTTATGTTAATGTTTGAAAGCACTTCTTTAACATATTCATAATATTGTTGTCAAGATGAATTCCTTCTGTCAATTTACCCTTCAAAGCATCATTTCAATGTGCCATTATCTATCCATTGATACTTTTAGAGTAAATCACTTCAGTAGAGGCATGATTTTGTATGTAATATATCAGTTCCTCTGATATATGAGTTCTATTAACTAACTAGAACCATGTACATGACTTTTCTAAGCACTGGGTTAATTATATTAATTTTTAAACAACATACCATAGTAAAATAATAAAAACACAGGGCAAACCAGGATAGCTCAGTGGGTTTAGTACTTGTGCAGCCCTGAGGACCAAGGATCAAATCCCGGGCCCGGCCCATGCAGACCCATATGCTGAACTGGGGTGTGCATCCCATGCAGGAGGTTCCAGTTCAGCCCCTGGCTCGAGGGGGTGTGCCTCCCATAAGAAAGGCACCCAGCTCAGTTCCCTGCCCTGTGAGGCTCCCACCCACCTATGTGGAAAGAAACCATGTCAAAAATTGATGATGTACAAATATAGAGACTGCTTTGGGCCTTCCCCTTCTCTCTGTCTCTCTCTGCTTCTGTCTTTCTTTGTCTGTCAAAATCAATAAAATAAATCTTAAAAACAAAACAAAAAAACCCATAGAGAGAAAACCCATAGAGTAGTATAGTAAAGCATAGTAAGGAATGAGACAACATGCATGTTGCAATGAAAAGTTCACATTTTTCCAAAAATGATATGTAGGAGGTCAAGATATAACTGTAAAGACCAAAAAAAACACAAACTTTAGAGGCAAAAAGCAGAAAATTAAGACAATTATTAAAAAAGTCTTGCTAGCTCAACAGGTTGAGTGCTTGCCTTGCAGGTATGAGACCCAAGGATCAACTCCTGGCCATAGCCCGCGCAGCCCCATATGCTGAGCTGTGATACAACTCATAGCTGCCGGGGTGGCTCAGTGGTGAAGGTTCTTGCCTCCCACATGGGAGGAACTGGGTTTGGTTCCCACCCCACGTGGCCCCACATCCACCTGTGTGAATTAAAACTGTTACGGCTGACGGTATGCAGCTGTGAAGACTGCTCAGGGCCCTCCCCCTTTATCTCTCTCTCTCTCTATCTATCTATCTATCTATCTTACCTTCTCTCAAACAATAAAATAAATCTTAAAAAGTCTACATAGTTTTTATTATAGTAATGATTAAACTTCCATATTAGTACAATTTTGAAAGCCCACTTTAAAATGAAGGAGATTATTTTATATTTGAATGAAAACTATTTCAGTTTCTGAACAAAATGACAAAATTCTCATATCTTTGAGTGATTGGTCAAATCATATGTCTAATATATATGTGGATTTGATTGAGAAGTTATTATTTATTTCATAAAAGTTTATTGTGTTAACATTGCTCTTTTTGTTTCCTTTTGTGAAATGTTTATTATTCAAACTATTTATCTTTGTTTTTGCTACTAGATTGATTTATCTTGCTTTACCAAGTAAAGTCTTTTTGAAGTAAGAAATAAATCACTATAGTAGATCAGAATCCCCAGCCCCCTGGCCACAGAATGGTACTGGTCTTTGACCTGCTAGAAATTAGGCTGCAAAGCAGAAGGTGAACAGTGGACAAGAGAGCAAAGCTTCATCTTTGTTTATAGCCACTCTCCATCACCCACATTACCACCTGAGTTTCACCGCCTATGAGAATCTAATGCTGCCACTGGTCTAAGGTGGAGCTGAGAGGGTGATGCTAGTGCTAGGGAGTGGCTGCAAATACAGTTCTCATGAGCACAGAGGTTTGACAGCACAGAGACCATAATAAATCAGTTGCTTGCAGACTTGTATCAAAACCTTATCAGTGAGTGGCAAGTGACAATTAAGCTGCATCTGGTGGCAGGATTTATAGTGACAAGTGAGTTGATGTACTTCAATCGTACAGCTGCATCTGGTGGCAGGCTTTAAGCAAGAATCCGACACTTATTTTAGTATGTGCATGACCCACCCATTATTTTATTTACCACTTCCATCTGGTCTCTTTCCCATACTGAACACTTGTCTCAGTCGCACTTTTGGTAAACCCACAAGCTAACCCTAGCTAAAATGAGTAAAAAACAGATGTCACTGGAGAACTTTTTTGAAAAGGGGGAAACACCCAAAGATGAGGCAGTAGAAGACTTTAATACTGCCAAAAAAAGAAAGCTGCATTTAGGGGAAGCTGGGATGGCTCAGCGGGTTAGGTGTTCTCTTTACAACCCCGGAGACCAAGGTTGTAAAAATCCTGGGCCCGGCCCAGGCGGACCCATATGCTGAACTGGGGTGTGCCCCCAGTTCAGTTCTCGCCAGGACCTATGCAGGAGGCTCTCGGTCCAGTTCCTGCCCTGTGCAGTCCCGTGCCCACCTGTGGAGTGAAACTATATGGAAAACTAATGCTGTCAACTATGGAGACTGCTCTGGGTCCTCTCCCCTTCTCTCTCTGTCTGTCTCTTTCTCTCAAAAATAACAATAAAAATAAATCTTAAAAAAAAAAAAGAAAGAAAGCTGCATTTAAAAGAAAATACCAAGAGTCCTACTTAAATTATGGATTCATTGCAACAGGTGATTCACATTCTCCAAGCCCACTTTGTATAATGTGTGGAAACCAACTATCCAACAAAGCAATGAAACCTTCAACACTGCTTCACCACATAGAGACTAAGCAGACTGCATTAAAAGACAAGCCTTTGGAGTTTTCCAAAGGAAAAAAACGTGAACAAATAGAACACAAGTATTATTGAAGGACATTACTTTATCAACTATGTCTACACTGAGAACATTGTTCTCTGTGGCTAAACACATTGCTGAAGCTGAGAAGCCCTTTACTATTGGTCAAGAGTTGAGCCTACCCGCTGCTAAGGACATTTGTTGTGAACTTCTAGGTGAGACAGCAGTTCAAGAGGTGGCTCATGTTCCTTTTTTGGCTAGCACCATCTCTAGACAAACTGATGGAATAGTGGAGGATATTGAGCCACAATTGTTAGAGAGTATTAATGAGTCACTGTGATACGCAATCTAGGTTGACAAGTCTACCAATGTTGACAACAAGGCAACAATGCTTGTTTTTGTGAGGTATATTTTTCAGGAGGATGTGCATTAAGATACGTTATGTGCACTTTTGTTGCCAACCAACATCACAGCTGCAGAACTGTTCAAGTCTTTGAATGATTACATATCAGGAAAGCGGAATTGGTCATTTTATGTCAGTATATGCACCAATGGAGCAAATGCCACGACTGGATGGCTTTCTGGTTTCACTATTCAGGTCAAAGAGGTGGCCTCTGAGTATGAGTCTACACACTGTGTCATCCCTAGAGAAATTCTGGCTAGCCAAAAAATGTCACCTGAACTTAACAATTTGCAGGATGTGATGAAAATTATCAACCACATTAAAGTGCATGCCCTTAATTTACGTCTCTGCTCAGCTCTGTGAGGAGATGGATGCAGAGTGCACACACCTTCGCTAATACACAGTGAGATGGCTTTCTAAAGGTAGAACACTTGCCAGAGTTTTTGAGTTATGAGAGCCACTCCAGACATTTCTGTTACAAAAACAGTCACCACTGGCAGCACATTTCAGTGAAACAGAATGGCTCGCAGATTATACAAGTGGTTGTTTTTTTTTTTCCCCCAAGGGTCTTTGAGAAGTCTTCTGTACTCCTTTGATAAAACAGGCAGATCTTTCTTAATAGAGTGAATATTTGAGACCAGAAAATCAGTTATAAGCAAATAAATTATATGAAAAAATTTTTAGAGTAAGAGTAAAAGAATACTACTAACTACAAGAGGCAGTAAGGCATCAAATTATTTTTTATATAATCACTTCCAATAACTTGGGCAATGATCAAAAAAGAAAAGATAAGGAGGAAATTAAAGAAAGCTCTTGGCTGTACTTGCACAACATTGATCCATCCTCAACCAAATTTGCTTCCACATTTGCTAATAAGACAATTTAATTGTACCTAATTTGTTTCATGTGAGAGTATGACCATTCACAATTTCCAGCATTTCTTTCTTTGCCATTTCAAACTCAGAAATTATCAGAAAATTAAACTCCAAAGTAAAAACTTTTTTTTTTTTAATTTTGGATGACAGTACAAATTAAAATCACACAAAATATAAGCAAACTCGTAGATTGTAGATTTTTAGACTTTTCAAGTCTAACACATATTAATAACAAAATGTAATGCCTCAGTATATAAAGTTGATTTTTATTCTGTCTGCTCACAGACTTCTAGACATGGGGCTTTAAATAAAATTCTGTTTGGGGCAGTATTGGAAAATAAAATTTTAATATATTTTTGTTATCATAAGTACATCCTGTCTTATAAAAGGTATAGTACAGACTTTAATGAAATGTCTAAGAAAGGAAAGAGATCAAATAAACAACCAAAGTTTAAATAAAGAGTAGATTAGCACTCTTCTCAGTTTGCATAGTCACTAAAATAGCAATGGCTTTTTAAAAGAAAATTAAATCATATTTCTGAATATAAATGTGACAATTATATCTCAGTAAGATCCATGATTCATCATATTTAAGTACATAGATTATCTTGAAAGTTTATGTAGTCAAAAATTAGTGATATAACAGATTAAATAGTCAATTTAAGAAAACAAAAAGTAGATTCTAATTGACATTCTTTTTGGAACTTAACTTCTACGTAATTTGTTCTATAAATATTTCCTGCAGATTTGATGAATGAATTAAAAAATGAATAAAGCTAGTCAGACAAAAACATTTGAGAATTCTTTGCTTATCTTAGAGAAACTTGCACAATCTGACCATACATGTGTAAGATGCATGTCATTTTTAGTCCATTTTCTATGATAATTAAAATTTAATTACAATTAAACAAGGTGATATATTAAAAATGAAAAATATACACAGTAAATTCTAAAAATTAATAATTTCAAATCACAGATATGAGATGTATATGAAAATAAATAAGAACCACTGGTCTGCACTTTGAAAAATGCCACATTTATACCTTCTACATAAATCTTGCTCTAGAAAATGTTAACATGGTCTTTAGATCAGACAATATATCAAAAGGAGAGGTATTAACTTTTAAAATGAAAAACACTAGAAATAGGGATTTAAACTTCTAAATGTTTTATTATACTATGCTTTTGTTTAAAATAGATTAAAAAGTACTTAAAAATGCAACATTTTACTTGGTTTATAATGTGTACATTGCACTTTTTTACTTTGTTCCAGTCAGCTATTCTATAAATCTGCTCTTTCATCATATTGATAGGTGGAAACAATTAGCAACTGTCTGTTTGTTTTTTCCAAGATGGTCCACACACCTACAAATAAAACCAAATTAAAAATATATATATTAAAAGTGAGTCCAATTCTGTTACTAATATTTTCTAAGGATAATTATCTAATTTTAATAGAATTTATTTTAATTAGTTAAAACATTTTTATAAAAAATCATGACATTACACTCGCTCCATCTAATTAAATATAAAGTAGGTTTGACATATTTTATGATATGTTTTTAAAATTTCAACATCAAGTTTGCCAAAGTTATTGTGATTTAAATAAAATAATTTTTCTTACAATATTTAATATATAGAAGTAAAAAGAGGCTATACTTACATTAAGAAAATGGCTAAAGAAGTGAATTTAAATCAGTAATGTAGATATTTCTAAATATTTAAAGATCTGATAGAACGAAGTATCACATGATTAACTTAGTCATTTATATCATAAATCTTGCATTATATATATATTGCTGCTGGTTTCTTGCCACTTCAGCAAATACGTCTGAAAAGCTTATCACATTGTAAGTAGAATTTTCAGAAAGTGTAGAAAATGATGTTGGATTATATTGTATTAGTGTAAAAATTACCCTAAAAATGCTTTCGCAGAGAGGAATATCATATATATATATATATATATATATATATATATATATATGTGTGTGTGATATATATATAATGTATATATATATGTATATACATATACACACACACACATATATGCATACACACACACACACACATACACACACATATATATTAAACACACACACACATCATATAAGTCAAATGATGACTTAGATAACAGCAAGAAAGAAATAGTTCCCTCAGGATCCTAAGATAGTGTATAGCACAGGCAGGCTAATTTAAAATTTAGTTTACTATGAAAAATTAGTCACTACATTTTCTGATTCTTTTTTTATCAAATGAGAAAATAGGGAAAATTACCTAACATAAAAAATAATGTAGCGCTGAATATTTTCTAAATAATCTTTATATACATTTGATACAACACCTAATAGTTTAGAAGTAAACTTTAATTTTTTATTACATTACATGCACAATTTTTGTTTCAAGTTTTAAATGGAAAACTAGCTATTTAGGAATTGGGTCTTTCTTATGGCTTATTATTCATAATGATATTACTTTATATTAACATTAAAACTGAATTAAAAAGGGGACTCTTTTGATTGGTTGTATTTTTCATTGTGTTAAAATACGCATTAAGACTGACTGGTAAAGTAAGTCAATGTGATATTAGTATTCTTTTTAAAGCAATATTAACTTTCAAAAGAAACATGGCACCATATCTATAAATCACTTTTTTAAAGATTTTGTACATGAAATGTGCTTTGTTATTATAAGTATACTTTAGTGAAACATTTTTTAGTGTATGCAATATCATAAGGTTACATTATGAATATTTAGGAACCTGGAAAATGCTTTAATTAGAAATTTACTGTTCTTCTTGACATAAAAAAAATTTTTTTGAGTGTTTTTCAATAATTGTTTTTAACAACTAATACTTTCCACACTGTGCAATAACTGTTGTTGCCATGAGATTTTCTGTATATTCTGTGAAGGTAACACAACAATTTGTAACTGTCTATTCCATTGCTATTTTTGGAAGTAAACTCTAGTTTGGTTTTTACCTTTAATCCAAAAGGTTAGAAATGTTAAAGAAAGAAATATAATTGAGGAATAAAAGGAGATGCCAACATATTGAAAATACGCCAGCAGTATAGTTTTAAAACAAGCTTAAGAGGTCTTTATTGAACCCATACATTTTCTCCTAATAAAAATAGGCATTTTTGGTTTTTTAATATATATATTCTGACAATTAAGTTCGTGAACTTGCCACCATGTGCTTACATTTTCAGCACTATACAAACAACTCAGTAAGGTTTCATAACCTTGGTATATCAGTGTCTCACAGTTGTGTTCGTGTCAACACGTGACGGTATCTTCCTGAGTGGTGTTCATTATTGTCACATATTTTTTTATGTGCTGCCGTGACAATGTTCGACCTTGAATTCAAGTAAAAAATGAACACTAAATTTCCTGTTAACTTGACAAGAGTGGAAGTGAAATCAGAGACAAGTGAGTCCAAGTTTATGGGGATAATGCCATGATAAAATCGGCAGTGTAAAAATGGATTAAACGTTTTTTCTGAGGAGAGAGAAAGTATTACAGATGAAGAGAGGTCAGGGTGGCCAGTAAGGAGCAAAACTGATGAAAGTATTGCAAAACTTTGTCAGACTGTGCATCAAAATTGCCATCTCACTGTAAAGAGTACAGCAGACCAAGTAACTAGCAATAGAGAAACCATTAGAAAAATATGTACGTACTAAAAATCTTGGCATGAGAAAGGTGTGTGTAAAAATGGTCTTGAAGGAACTCACTGATGAACAAAGGCAGGAGCTGAAGTTTGTCAAGACACTTTGGAGACGCAAGATGATGTTCTGAACTGTGTTATTCCTAGTGATGAAACATGAGTGCACCTGTACAACCTAAAACATAGCAGCCAAGTGCACATTAGAAGTCAGCCAATTTTCCATAACCAAATATGTTCCATCAGTCCAAATTAAGAGTCAAAATGATGTTGCTAACCTTTTTTGGTATAAGAGGGACTGTTCATTATGAATTTGTACAATCTGAACAAACACTCAACCAAGTTGACTACTTGGAAATGCTGAAAAGGCTGTGTGTAAAAGGTAGACAAAAACAACCTGAACTTTTCACCAACAACTCATGGCTCTTGCATCATTAAAATGCACAAGCTCACAAGGCACCGTCTGTGAGGGAGTTTTTAGCCAGTAAACTAATAACTATATTGAAACACCCTCCCTACTCATCTGATCTGGCCCCTGACGATAAAAGAAGTATTGAAAGGAAGACATTTTTATGACATTCAGGACATCAAAGATAATAGAACAAAGGGCTCTGATCGCCATTCCGAAAAAGAATTCCAAAACTGCTTTAAAGAACACTTATGTCGGTAAATAGCTTCCCAAGGGGAGCACTTCGGATGCGACCATAGGAATATTCACCAATGAGGTATGTAGCACTGTTTTTTTTAGGATGAGTTCCTGAACTTAATTTTGACATGTTGAAGGATGAATTTTTATGATACTATAAAATAGAAAATAAACAGTTTCTGACTAATTGTTGACAGATAAATGTTGCTAATATCCAGGATTTCTTTCAGGATACAAGGCTCACTGTGATACAAATTTTAGCCTAAGGGCTCTATCTTGAGAGAGATGTTCTGGTTGCCAAAAAATTCAATCTCCACCCCCACCCACCTACCTCTGGCTTACACACAGTCTCGTGTAAGTAAGGAACAAAGAATAAAAAATAAATGGGGGTATACTTAGGTCACTAGTCTTCTCCCTCTTCCTTATTTTTCCAGGAGTTATTGGGAGCAAATAGCCTATTCCGATTTCAAAAAACACCCAGAATAAAAGATAACGTAGACATGAAAAGAAACTTACATTTTTTTCTGCAGTTTTGTTTCTTAAGATCGAAGTAAGGCTTTAACAGATTTCTAAATATTTGTTTACCTGGTACCAGAACTATCCAATGCCTTCAGGTCAACACCGAACAAGGGCTATGTATATTCTTCAGGATTCAAATTTAAAAAAAAGGAAAGAAAAGAAAAGAAAAAGGAAAAACGTAAACTGTTGACTAGCAAAGAGTGATGAAGTTAAAATTTGATTCAAAGTTGGACATGAATTTTTGAGATCAAAGCCTTCAATAATTTTTCAGGATGGAAATAACTAGAGGCTGGTTTATTTGACTGAATTCAACTTTGATGTACTGTGCTAACAATAGAACATTTATTCTTCTTTACTTTTACTAAAATAATCAATACCATAAACCAATAATTCATGTATTTCAGGAGGTCAAGAAATCTCTGTGGTTTTAAAAATGTTTGAATATTTCTTTCTTAATAATGTCTAACTTGATGGTATATGTACCCTTCAAGTTAGGCACAATAATCAAGCATAGGTCTTGTACTTTGAAATAAGAGTGGTTTTAGAGATATATACATAATTCAATATGTTTGGAGACTATAACCAAGGGCTATAATAGAAGAACAGTAATTAAAATGTTATATTAATATAATAAGACAATTGAGAGATATATATTCTGAATACAATATTTTATTGTTTTTTTCCTTCAAGATATAAAGCAAGGGTGTCCAAACTTTTGGCTTCCCCAAGCCACTTTGGAATAAAAAGAATTGTCTTGGGCCACACATATAATAAACTAACAATTGCTAATGAGCTAAAAAAAAAATTACAAAACCATCTCATAATATTATTTAAAAAGTTTACAAATTTGTGTTGGGTTGCTTCAAAACTGTCCTGGGGTCCTGGGCCACATGCAGCCCAAGGGCAACAGGTTGGATAAGCTTAATATAAAGTATATTATGGTTATAGATTTTTATCTTTAACTACCTATATTTTCCCATATAGAGAAGAGTATTTTAAAATTTTCATCTTTTATAAAAATGTAGGATAATTTTTAACTAATATTTTAACAGCTATTTGTAAAGAAGTTACTTTCAGTAGAATAATTTTCATTCTCCTAGTGAAATTGTAACACAGATATTATTTATTGATAGAAAAACTAAGTCTTAAAGACTGGAACTTGAAAAGGGGGTACTTAATTAATGAGAGAGCAAGCTGTCTAATCCTAGTCTTATTAGTCAAAAGCCCCTTAATGTCATTCTGCCTTTCAAGAAGACGTGTTTCAGTGACTATGTTTTTGAAATTAATAGTTTCTCTACAAGGATGGAACATAAGCAAACTAATAATGCATAGATGTGGGAGGGAGAGAATGAAGGAAGGAGGGAGGGAGGAGGGAAGGAAGGTAGGAAGGGGAAAGGGAGGAAAGGAAAGGAAAAAGAAAGTACGTATGTATTAGATGTGGAAATTTAATTACAACAAGCATGAATTTCTGAAGCAGCCATTGAAATACGACCGTGTCAAAATAAGGAGAGAAATGCTGGTAATAACACATTATGTCTAATCATCAAAAATATTTCAGGAACTTCCGAGGAATTGAAAACGTGTCTAAATCTTTCCTAGGTATCTATGACTGTGAGACACAAAAACAAAACATAAACTCTGTCTTCTGATTAACAATAAGAGCCATACTATAAAATTATCTTTCCTTAAATACAAACTTTCTTCAAATGGTGCTGTTGACAAATTATTTTTTGTTGTTATTGTTTGTTTAGTGTTGTTTTTCTTTAAGATTTATTTCATTGTTTGAGAGAGGGTGAGAGAAAGAGAGAAAGTGGGGATGACCCAGAGAGGTCTCCATAGTTGTACATCATTAGTTGCACCACAGTTCAGCATAAGGGGTTAATGGGCCGAGGCCAAGAATCAAACCCTGGACCTCACTATTGGGAGGCAAGTACTCAACTACTGAGCTGTTCTGGCATCCCAGACAAACTATTTCTTTGGATTGTGCTGTAAAGCAAAAAGTCACACAGACATGTTGACATAAGGACTTAGAAAGCTCTTCACTATTTAGTCTGGAAACTTTCTTTTCTTCTTTTCTTGTGTTAAATTTATTGGGATGTCATTAGTAAAAATTACATAGGTTCCGGATTTACAATTCTACAATACATCTTCTATGTGTTGTTTTACGTATTCATCACCCAGAGTCAAGTTCTCTATCTATCACTGTATATTTGATGCTCCCTCCCTCCTCTTCTACCCTCTTTCCCACTTACCCTCAGGTAACCACTAAACTATTAACTATGTTCCTGAGGCTTTTGTGTCTTTGTTGTTTTCAGTTTTATATTCCACATATAAATGAAATTATATGGTTTTTGGGGTTTGTTGTTGTTGTTGTTGTTTTGGTCTGGCTAATTTCATTTAACATGGTTATCTCAAGGTCTATCGATGTTGTTGAAAATGGCAGCATTTCATCTTTTTTATGATATTTGATTGTGTAAATGTGCTACAACTTCTTTATCTAGTCATATATCAGAGGACACTTCTGTTTTTTCCGTGACTTGGCCACTATGAACAGTGATGCAATGAACATAGGGGTACATATATCTTTGCAGACTAATGTTTTCAAAATTTTTGTGGTAAATACCCATAAGGGAGATTGCTGGATCATATGGTAATTCTATTCTTAATTTTTTGAGGAACCTTCATACTGTTTTTCACAGTGGTTGCACCAATTTACATTCCCACTGGCAGTGTATGAGAGTTTTTTTCCTACAGCCTCTCCAACACTTGTTGTTATTTTGATATCATAATAGCCATCCTAACAGGTATGAGGTGGTATCTTGTTGTGGTTTTGATTTTTATTTTGCATTCGCTAGTGAAGTTGAGCATTTTTTCATATATTTGTTGGTCATTTGTATATCTTCATGGGAGAAGTGTCTGTTCAGGTCTTCTGGCCATTTTTTAATTGGATTGCTTGTTTTTTTGTTGTTGATTTATATGAGTTCTTTATATACATTTTGTATTTTAGATATTAGCCTGTTGTAGGAGGTATTGTTTGCAAATATTTTCTTCCATGTGTTGGTTGCCTCTTTGTTGATGGTTTATTTTGCTGTGCAGAAGCTTTTTAGTTTAAAATCGTTCTATTAATTTATTTTTGCCTTTACTACCCTGCCTTTGAGGTAAATTCATAAAGTTCTCCCTGAACCCAAGGTCTATAAGTTTAGTACTGATGTCATCTATGCAGTTTATTGTTTCGGATCTTCTGTGGTTGTCTTTGATCCATTTTGAATTAGTTTTGGTGTATGGTGACAGATAGCACTCTAATTTATTTCTTTTGCACTTAGTTTTCCAATTTTCTCAGCATTGTTTACAGAAGAGGCTTTCTTTTCCTCCATTACTATTTTTCACTGCTTTGTCAAGAAGTATCTGTCCATATATTTGTGGGTTTATTTCTGGTATTTTTATTCTGTTTCATTGGTCTGTGTGTCTGTTTTTTCTGCCAATTCCAAGCTGTTTTGATTACTGGTGCTTTGTAGTATAGATTGAAATTGGAGAGCAGGATGCCTCTAGCCTTATTCTTTCTTTGTAGGGTTGCTTTGGTGAATTAGGGTCTTTGGTGGCTTTATACAAATCTGATGACTTTTAAAATCTATTCCTTGAAAGAATATTTATGGAATTTTTATGGGAATAGAGTTAAATCTGTATATTGCTTTGGGTGGTATGGCCAGTATTCTATTTTGTTCTGGCCAATGTTTCCAAGGCTGCTGGCTCTCAGTCTTTAGCTTGCCCAGGGCCTTTCTGTGGTCCAGTAAGTGCTATTGCGCCCACTGGCTCTCAGCTCAACTCATCCAAGGCTGCACAGCCAGATTCAGCTGGGTCCTAACTTGCCCCAGGAAATGTAGTGGGCTTCAGCTCAGGCTGTAACTCACTCACAGCCATGCCAGCTTTGAGCTGCTCATGTCTCTGCCCTAGTCAGTTCTCACCCTCCAACCCACTTGGAGTTGTGCTGTGCTTTCACCTGTGTTCTCAAGCACCCAGCTCACTCCCTAGACTGCAGGGCTCTGGGTTGTGTTCTGTAGCCCCGTCTCTGCAAGGCCTTCTTCTCTTTCCTCCTGCCTACCTCCATTTCTCTGACCTTTAGGTATTTTCTTGGGTTGAGTGGGTTTCTCAGCTGAGGCTATGTGTTGCTTAGGGATTTCTTTATTGGATTTTTGTTCATTTTTGTTGTACTTTTCAGGAGAGGTTTCAAGAATCTCCTCTCACATCATCATCTTGATGACATCTCTCCAGTATGGCAGTTTTCTAAGCAGAACAGCTGAAGCAAAATAATAATAATAATAATAATAAGTTAAAAATAAATGAAATTGAGTTTAGCATGCAAAGGATCTGTTTATTATACACTATATTGATGCTATTACAGTTTTTCATCTCCGTCAAAATCCCCATAAAATAATTCCTTTATAAAGTATCATTGCAGTTCTGTATGATAATGGAATGTTTATAACTTAACATGTATTTGAGAAAGTGGGTGTCCATGTGTGGGCTGAGGATCCTGGAAGTCCCCCCAAAACTTGTAGGAAGTCCACAATGTCAGTACTATTTTCTTTTTTTTTTTTTTTTTTTTTTTATTTTTTTTTTAAATTT
>PVKE010012273.1:0-38629 GCA_004027555.1 Craseonycteris thonglongyai
AAGTTCTTCATGTAATTTTCTTTCCAGATGATGCCATCATTGTTAATGTTCTCTTTTGGATTTCTTGTTTCTCGGTCAAGTTCATGGCATTGCCATTTGTGAGGAGACCTTCCATTTATCCTATCAATGTACGGTATATTACGGTATGTTCGAAAAATGTCATTCATTAAAAATTTAATTAAAAAAAGAACTGATGTTGTCTTGGAAGTGGGGGGTAGTCTTATACAGTGAATATAGGCCTAAACCTATGTTTTAACTGTCAAATTAGGGGGTCATCTTATACACCCGGTCGTCTTATACGCCAGAAAATATGGTAAATGAAAATTTGACACACCAGCCAACAAATGTTGGGCATAATTTACAGTCACATTATTTGAGTTTCTTATTTCAGATTTTCTGATCTGTCTATGGCAAGAGCAAAATGAGATTCACCAGCCACGAGCAAGCTTCTAAATGTTTAAGATAAAGGTGTATTAACTGTTTACTAGGTGACTAGAGCCAACAGTGTAAGAGAGCATAGTCTCTCCTGAACTCTGCTCAACCACCCCTTATTATCCCATTTTACTGACTAGGACAGTGTAGGCAGAACCTGAAGTAACTTCATAAAGATCACAAAGTGAGACAGTGGTAGAGCTGGGCTTTGGTCCCAGTCTGCTTAACAGGAGAGCCTGTGTTCCAAGCTGAAGTGTTTCTAGCAGGTCCTTCAAGTGTTAGCTCTTTATGGTTCTTCCTGTATCTTTATTTTTTAAATTGAAGTACACAATCTCAAGTGTACAGCTTGATTAATTTTAAAATATGTACACACCCTTATAATTACCACCCAGTTAATACTATTAAACATTTCTATCATCTGAGTAGTTTCCTTTGTGTCCCCTCCCTGTCGATACCTGCCCAAGCCAACGTAACTGCATTATGACTTCTATTTTATGAATTTTCATTTATGTTTACTGGTCCTCACAGACAGTTTGGTTGACTAACACAATGAGAATATTCCTTATTTCTGGGAGATTCTATTCCTTAGGAACAAGGTATGGATTCACGCTTGTCTGGACAGCTTACCGTAGTGGCAATAATCTTACCAAGGTACCAAGCAATGATCACAGTGTTCACAGACAGAACATGCAAGTGTAGTAATTAGGAAGGCTGTTTTCTCAGAGAAGTGAGTTATAATGAGAGGAGGACAACCAGCACACGCCCAAAAAACAATGGATGAGAAGAGAGAAAATAGAAAGTCCTAAAAAAATGAGAATTTGTGATTTTTAACAACCCAAGAAGGTTTAATGATATGGAAGAAGAAGATTTTAACTCTAAAAAATTTTTTCTTTTCTCTTTTAGAAGTTTTCTTTTTCTCTGATAAATAGAGGCATGTGTAACCTCCATGGCCATAGCTTGGCCTTGGTCAGGACCTGGACTCAGGACTGGGCTCTGGAATGTTCCACAGCCTGGGAAATGAATGTGGCCATGGAGGAGCACACAGCTTTGGACATGGGAGTGGGCCATAACCATGGGTGTGGTTATGGCATGAATCACGACGGGAGTCATGGATGTGGAGGAGGCCATAACAAGAGCCATGAAATCAATCACAGACGAGGCCGCTGAGGAAGCCAGGGAGGAAAAGGGGTGTATGGACAGAGACTGGACAATGGAAGATGCTATAGGAAAGGAAGACTGGGAAAGAAGGGGATCACCAAGGAGAAGGCAGTGACCATAAAATGGGTTGGGATGGGCTTCCAAAAGGTCTTCAGGGAATTGGCCATACAGATAGTCATGAGCAAGGCCATGAAAAGAACATGAGAAAAGATCACAGAGAATTTGACCAGCAAAGAAGCCAGAAAAACACAGAATGGTTCTGGAAGAGACCTGGAGCCTCATCAGGTTTGGAAATGAGCTCAAGTAAAAATATTCCCTAGGCTCAGGCATTGTCCAGAACCTGTCAGGAGGTCACAGTGACCAGCCTCAGAGCAATCTCTTTGACCTTCAATGCACAAGTGGTAATCTGTCATTTTGGCTTTAAATTTCTCTTTTGTTTCCTCAGGATGCAATGTGACCAGTAAGAAGAAGCATGATATTATTACAGCTTAAAAAAGAAAGAAAAGAGGAAGCCAAGATGGCTCAACAGGTTAAGCACTCGCTTTGCAGCCCCAGGGACCAATGATCAAATCCCGTCCCCAGCCTGTGTAGACCCATAAGCTGAAATAGGGTGTGCTTCCCATGCAGGAGGCCCCCAGTTCGGTTCTCACCCTCTGGTTTGGCTCCTGGCTCAAGGGGGCATGCCTTCCATGTGGGAGGCTCCAGCCCACCTGTGTGGAATGAAACTATATTGAAAACTGATGATGTACAACTATGGAGACTGCTCTGGGCCCTCCCCCTTCTCTCTGTTTCTCTCTCCCTCTGTCTCTGTCAAAAACAATAAAATAAATCTTTAAAAAAGAAAGAAAAACAACCTCATGGTAATTCTGGTAGCAAGATGACTTGCTTCCTTGTTTATCTGTCTGAGCATGTTTTTTCTTCCTTTTTCCCTTTATTACTGAGAACTTACTATGTGCTAAACATTGTAGTAGGGGACTTCAAATGCACGATCAAGCAATGATTTTGAAATTTATTATTTCAAAACAATTTTTTGAGAACTTCCACTCTTCTGGCAATAGAATGGACAAAGTACATTAACCATTCCTCTCAGTGAAAGCAACAAAAATTGCTGGAGAAAATATTGGAAAATATCTGTGTAATTGCATCAGTTATCTGGGTGAACAGTAGTTAGTATTTAGATCAACAACTGAGAGAAGACAGAGACTCAGAGAGGTTGAAGGAGAGTTCTGAATCAGCCTTTACACTCAGGGCAGTTACCACATCTGGTGAGCTTCAGTTTATGTTCTCACAGCTTCTTAGCACGAGAGTTCAGGAGGCAAAGTCCAGGACCTGCACAAGGGGTGAAGTTTAATGAGAAACCCTAAGTGAAGCTGAGGTCTAACAGGGTTAAAGCTTCAGTGTGTGGTTAGATTAGAATAAAACTACATTGCCGTCTTGCATTGTGGTAACTGAAAAAAAATGTTTATTTCTAAACTCAGCATTGAGTGGAAAGGGTAAAAAGATATTTCCTGAGAATTTGTAAATTGCATGACATTCTTCACTTAAAAAATGTCAGAGTAAGGCAAATTTACTGAATCATTTTGTACTAAGAGCAAAAATAGAATGAATACATACTCTGAGACAATAAGGTATTTCTTCAAGAGGGATAAATGAGAATCCTTTCACAGTCTTTGCTTGAATCAGTAGTCTAAAAGGACAAAAACAACAGAGAGGACTGAAAACACTGTAGAGTTCATTTCTAAGACTTCCAAGAAGGTGGGAGTGGGGGAGACAACTATCTTACTGGATTCCAAGAAAGAAGACTTCATACCAGAAACGTCTCCTTCGTTGAAAGATGGTATCACAGCAAGGATTATCTTGGCAAAAATTGTTAGTCGACATTTCAGGGCCCCAGCTGTGGAAATGGCTTTTGTGACTGGCTGAGGGGACAGATTCCAAAAGCAGTGGGAAGTCACCTTTAATTACATCAGGCTTGAATCCTGACCGCCAGTTGATTGGTGACAAGGACACAGCAGGAGCTGCAGCATAATCTTTACTGACCTCATGTCCTTTCTTCCCTTTTCCTTCCCCTTTCTCCTTCCTTCCTTCCTTCCTTCCTTCCTTCCTTCCTTCCTTCCTTCCTTCCTTCCTTCCTTCTTTCCCTCCCTCCTTCCCTCCCTCCCTCCCTCTCTGTCTCTCTCTCTTTCTATTTTGAAACAATTGAGGTACAATTAACATATACCAGTACATTATATTAGTTTCAGGTGCACAACATAATGATTCAATATTTGTATACACTGCAAAATGCTCACCACAGTAAGTCTAGTTAACATCGGTCTAGGTTTGTGCTTCAAATCATACAAACTGGGTAGACAGAAAACCGTCTTAGACTTACGTAGGGCTCTCTAGGTGTCCTTCATCTTTGGGAAGATTCTTCCTCCCTATTTTTTTGTTGCTACAAAGAATGCTATGTGACAAATAAGAAGAAAAATCACTGGGATGTGCTACAAATGAAAAATCTCAAAATGTTCTGAGTATCTACATATTTATATTTTTCTCATTTTTTGTCCTTTATTATTGCATATTTATTATGTGCCAAGCATTGTTCTAGTGTCTTCAAATATACCATCATTTACTTCTCAAAACAACCCAATGAGACCTTAAATTTCGGACTCTATAGTAGGCAAAGAGTCCTGACTTAAAATATCTGAAAAACTTAAAATGGTGGACTAAAAAGTCTTCTTAAATGAACCAATGAGTCAGCAGGAAAGTAAGAAATGCTAATATTAAAGACTAAGTTAAGCTAGGAGTCCAAGGGGATAAGGGGAGACTCAAGCCAACTTTTGTCAAACCCAGTGAACTTAATTAAGCTTTAGTAGCAGCCTCAGTGAGACCAGCCAAGGTGAGGGCTCTAGCAGTAGACCCTCACATTAATCTGAAAACTTCCAGGAGAGTGTAAACTAAAAATAAGCCAACCCCTCTCTTAAGAAAATACAAATAAAATTGCCTGTCTCTAAACTTGGTACAGAGGAAGGGATAAGTGGGGGAAGCATCTCTTGAGAAATAGCTTGTAACCACATCAATATTTTACATGGTTTGCAGCCCCAAATCATGGGCATTTCAAGCAACCTCAAGCTTATCATTTAATTTAAAAGAATTCTCCAATTGTAATGCTTAGCCAAAACATAGCAAATTCAAGGAACTTCTACAGATAACATTACAACAACAACAAATTCATAATCATAAATCTCATTCACAAATGGAAATAGACACCAGGAGTGAAAACCAACAAGAAACAAAACAGCAGGGTCAGATCCCCCAAAACTGTATGTATTAAAATTTTAAATACAGAAAATGAAGCAAGTAGGTTTCAATGTGTGTCCTAGTTTTATGGTTATCCACTAATATCCATTCTTCATCTTTAACAATAGAATTCTCAAGTTTTAGATGAGCACATGTTCACCTATCTAGAAAGTATATTTCTTAGTCTCATTTGAAACTTACTGTAGTCATGTGACTATATTCTGCCTTATGGTTTGTAAGGCAACAATGATGTCATGACATTAAAAACAAGATGGGGGGAAGCCGGGATGGCTCAGCAGGTTGAGAGCTCTCTTTGAAGCTCAGGGGTCTGAGGATCAAATCCCGGTCCTGGCTTGTGCAACCCATATGCTGAACTGAGGTGTGCTTCCCATGTGGGAGGTCCCCAGTTTGGTTCTTTCGCTCCAGTTGGGCCCCTGGCTTGAGGGGCATGCCTCCCATGCAGGAAGCCCCAGCCCAGTTCCCACCATGTGCAGCCCCCGCCCACCTGTGTGGAACAAAACCATGTTGAAAAACTGATGACATACAACTAAGAAGACTGCTCTGGGCCTTCTCCCTCTCTTTGTCTCTCTCTGTCTCTGTCAAAAATAATAAAATAAATCTTAAAGAAAAAACCGGAGGGGGACCTGATTCTGGGAGGTGGGCACATAATGCGATGCATGGGTGATGTGATGTGGAGTTGTACATCGGGAAACTATCTAATTGTTACCAACCAATGTCACCCCATTAAATTTAACAATAAAATATAATAATAAAAAAATAAAAATAAATAAAAAATAAAAAAACCAAGATGGGGAAGCTGGGATGGCTCAGTGGGTTAAGTGCTCACTTTGCAGCGCCGGGGACCGAGGATCGAATCCCAGTCCCAGCCCGTGCGGACTCATATGCTGAACTGGGGAGTGCCCCAGTTCAATTCTCACCGGGGCGAGACCCTGGCCCGGTTCGTGCCCTGTGCAGCCCCGCCCACCTGTGGAATAAAACTATGTGGAAAAACCAATGATGTGCAACTATGGAGACTGTTCTGGGCCCTCCCCCTTCTCTCTGTCTCTGTCTCTGTATCTCTCTCTCTCTCTCTCTCTCTGTCAAAAACAATAAATAAATCTTAAAAAAAACAAACAAACAAGATGGAATTAAAATATTTGATAACATTAGGGTATGAGTTGGGAGAAGAATAATAAGAATTAAAGTGTCCAAAGTTCCTTGTATTGTTTTGAAGAAGAGTAAAAATATTCATTACACTTAGACTCTCATAAGTTAAGTATACTTGTCAAAATTTTTAGAATAACCTCTAAAAGCTGAGACCTGAACTTGAATTCAGGACCTCTGCCTCCACAAAATCCTAGGTGGGAAAAAGAAGGTTTCTTTCTTAGAATGCTATGGGCTTTTCAGCCACAGAGTACAACTGCTGGATGTCCAGGCCCCAACCTGTCACTGACCGGCCCTTCTCCTCAGCCTCAGGACCTGCCTGGCACAGCCACTGGGTAGATTCATGCCTGAGCCTTTCCTAGCACACCTGCTCCCTTCCCGATTCTCAGACTCCCTCATTCCAAGCTCTTTCTTGTTTCCAGCTCCCTCCTGCTTGCCAGCTTCTTCCTAACAGGTCTTACATGTTGGGGATTCTCATCCACCTACAAATAAACTGTCTGAGATGCCGCCTTTTCCATGAAGCTTCTCATTGACAGAAGAATGGAGAAAGCTGACTTCTGTCACACAGACTACGTATAGAACTCTCATCAATCCCACCCTGGCCACAAAATGAGCTCCCCAAACCTTCTACTCCGCTGTGTGTCCTTTATGCTGTTACATCTATGTTCAGATCCAAACATGAAGCTCGTGGAAGACTCGGACTATAGATCTCCCTCCCTCAACAGACTTGAAATCTCCCAAGGTGGTGCTCAGGGTGCACGGTACTGAGAGATGAGGCTCATGAGAAGGAATGTCTGTAGGATCCCAGAATGGAGAAACTCCTATGGATTCCTCTGAAGACAAGTAAGAGGAGAAATCCTATGGCTGAGGGTCATAGGGGGCCCTAGACCACCCTTGCACCTGCCGAGCTGACAGGTGGCTTATTCTCTCCTCACATCCTCAGTTCCTATGCTTGAGAGACCCCAAAGATGGCTTCATGAATGCCTGGGTCTTTCTCTTCCTATTCATTCAATGTGCATTATTGAGTGCCTACTGCATACCCTGCAGTGCTTCATGTCTCCTGTCCATAACCCAAGAGCCCAGATGTGGTGACTGCTCTTTTTGAGTCTCAGATTTCTGTTTGCTTGAGATGTGTAGGATCTTGTCCCCTTAGCTCAGTCCACTTGGGATTCTTCCTTGCTCGAGCTTGTACACGAGACTTTCTGACCAGGAAACAGAGTCTTAAATTAGAACAGGTTTCTGGCCCCATCCTTGCCTGAGGGCGGGACCCTTCCACTCTGACAACCTTGATCTCCTTATCCCAATTCTACTTCCTGCCGCAACCCAACCCAGTGCCCTGTCTAGTGTGATCATGTCATTCTCCCTTTTCACCCTCCTCTTGACCCTTAGTCTTTCTTCCCAGGCTCAGTACTGTTTTGTTAGCTGCTCACCATTGACAGAAGAACAAGTCAACTTCCCAACTCCTCCCCAACCGGTATGAAGCTATAAAGGCCCCTGCAGCTTTTTCATGACAAAGAGGCCACAACATCGCACAGAGGAAGCTTAAGGAACCTGGGCATCCAGTGTCTCACCTCCCAAACTCAAGGTTCTTCCCAAGAACACATACTTAGGAGCTCCAATCTCCTGGAAGCTCCAGCCTTTATCTCTCCACCTTGAACTCTGCTTTCTCAAGAACACTGCTCTTTGCCTTCTAGGTCTTGGCCATATCTGGGATCCAAGCATTTTGCTTTCCAGCCACCAAGAGGGAGCTCAAGATGCAGAAAGGAAACATTGCACTTAAGTATTGGTTACTATTGCATCTCCTACTTTTAGAATGTGGTGAGTGATTTTCTTTAAATGTGGGTGGTCTGAGAACCTTTGAAGGAATGTGGAGGTGGTGGTCACTACTAGACTAGCTCTGGTTCTCTTCCACAGAGTAAGGATTACTGTTTTACTCCAATCATTTCAGTCTAATAATGTATCTCTAGAGAGGCAGTCTGCACAGTGGTTAAAACTACTGTGGGCTCTGGTGTCAGATTGCCTACAAATGAATCACAGCCCATCTGTTACCTATGTACTTTGGTTGAATGTAACTTCTCTGTGCCGCAGTTTTTGCATCTATAAAATGGTAATAACTCATGTGATATCTCTGGGGGTTAAATATTAAGAAGAAGAATTGACAATTAAAAAAAATTACTCATCTATATTCTACAAACTGAATTTCCCTCCTGTTCCTAACCCTGATTCCACACCAGCCTAAGTTAGCTGCAGAATAAGGAGTCAGATTCGAGTCAAACTGCCTCCCACCTGTTTCCACATGCCTGGCGCTCAGACACTCCGTGGGCCATCTCCTATTTCACGCATGGAGAGCATTACTTCTTTGAAATTTCATCATTATGAATCAAATTTAGTCCTCTTATAATTTTGATTCATCTGTTCTCCAAAACTTCTCAGATCAAACCCACTCTCTCACATATAACCTCTACTTTTGGTCATCTCACTTTCCTACATAGTTTTACTCACGATTCTTCATTTAATTCCAATTTATACCTCATTTTAGGATTTGAGAACCTTCTCAAAATAGAGCTACACTTTAATCCTATGTTAGTTCAAATAAGACTGAGGAAAAAGTACACATGTGCAGAGAGAGGTGATAGGCACCCATGTCCTGGTTAGCAGTAAAATGAACCACCATGAGATAAATACACACTCAGGAAAGCCCGAGTGTTTTTGTCCCTCAAGGTAGTGAGGGGCAAAATACAGTCACAACATGAACTCCAGCTGAGCCTCCAAAAAGATCAGACAGATCCCTAGACTGTAGACCTTAATTTATAGCTCTTCATCCTGGGAGGTCTTACACAGTTAAGCTACTTGTGCTTGTTCTTCTCCAGCCTGTGATCAGAAGCTCCTGGCACTTGAATGCATGTACAATCACTAGCCACTTTAGAAAAGGCAGATACCTGGGCCCATCTCCAAAAACTCTGGCTCACTTAGTCTGGAGTGGTTTGTGTAGGCATCTTTATTTTCAACGAGCTCTCCAGGTGATCTGAGTGTAGGTGTTTTCTGAATAATACTCTGAAAACATTTTCCAAGAAGTGTGTAATACTACTTTAAGAATGAATATATACTAGTTTTACCTGAGTCCTACAATTCCTTTATGATACTTTAAATCTGTATTAAATCTTGTCTAGCAGATTTTGGAATAAGCTTACTGCTAGTGGAACTAGGTCACACACCCTGGTGTCAGGGGTGGGTTGGAGGGTGACTTATCATGGCAGCTAAAAGTGCAGATTCAATAGCTTGCACTCAAATTCCTGTTCTACTACTTATCAGCTATGTAAACTTGGGCTAAACTCAACACTTCTAAGCCTCAATTTCTTTATCTTAGCTGGTGATAATAGTAGCATCTATTTCATAGGCCTGTGGTGAGCATTAAATAGAATTATCTATGTAATGACTTTAACCAAGTGTTGGACAAAAAATATACATGCTCAATATACAGTTGTTATCATTTATCATTATCCTCAGGTGTCATCATTAGATTTAATGCAGTCTCCGGTGATGTTAACACAAGCTCCACTACTGGACCCAGCTCAATGACAGGCGGGTCCAGCACAGCCACTAACACTGGAACCAGTGTGACCTCCAGTGAGACCACCACAACCTCCAACACTGGAACCAGTGGGACCCCCAATGGGACCATCACAACCTCCAACACTGGAACCAGTGTGACCTCCAGTGAGACCACCACAACCTCCAACACTGGAACCAGTGGGACCCCCAATGGGACCATCACAACCTCCAACACTGGAACCAGTGGGACCCCCAGTGGGACCCCCAATGGGACCATCACAACCTCCAACACTGGAACCAGTGGGAACTCCAATGGGACTCCCAGTGGGACCCCCAATGGGATCAGCACAACCTCCAACACTGGAACCAGTGGGACCTCCAATGGGACCAGCACAACCTCCAACACTAGGACCAGTGTGACCCCCAGTGGGACCAGCACAACCTCCAACACTGGAACCAGTGGGAACTCCAATGGGACCCCCAGTGGGACCCCCAATGGGACCATCACAACCTCCAACACTGGAACCAGTGGGAACCCCGATGGGACCCCCAGTGCGACCCCCAGTGGGACCATCACAACCTCCAACACTGGAACCAGTGGGAACCCCAATGGGACCCCCAGTGCGACCCCCAGTGGGATCAACACAACCTCCAACACTGGAACCAGTGGGAACCCCAATGGGACCCCCAGTGCGACCCCCAGTGGGATCAACACAACCTCCAACACTGGAACCAGTGGGAACCCCGATGGGACCCCCAGTGCGACCCCCAGTGGGATCAACACAACCTCCAACACTGGAACCAGTGGGAACCCCAATGGGACCCCCAGTGCAACCCCCAGTGGGACCATCACAACCTCCAACACTGGAACCAGTGGGAACCCCGATGGGACCCCCAGTGGGACCCCCAGTGGGACCAGCAGAACCCTCAACAGTGGGTCCAGGACAACCATAGGAGGTTCAAGCATACCTTCTCCAACTGGAATGCATACAACTTCCAAAAGAATTAGCATAAGTACTGCTACTTCAGCGAATGGAGGGAGACCCAGCGGGTCCCTGAAGCCATGGGAAATCGTCCTCATCACGCTGGTCTCAGCTGTGATGGCTGTGGGACTCTTTGCTGGCCTCTTCTTCTGTGTGGTGAGTGCCTGGTACGTAGGGAAGTGCCTGGGGGAGTAGCAGGGACATAAGGAAATGGGGTATGAGTAGTGGAGGAACCAAGCTTAGGGGTGAGTAGGGAGGGAAGAAAGACCAGGAAGCGTTACTAAAGAGCAACAGCAAGCAAGAACCAGAGGAGCCGATCCATGTGCCAAGGAAACAATTGCCTTGAGGTCAAAAGGGGCCCAAGAAGGAATGAAAGCTGGAGGAAAGCGTACTAGGTGACTGAGATGGTTTGAAGGGGCGAAGATTCCAGGAGGAGTCCAGGGTGAAGATTTGGGAGAGGAGGATACAATTCTGAAACTATTCACCCTTCTTTTTTTTTTTTTTTTTTTTTTTTTTTAGAAAAACTACTCCCTGAGAGAAACCTTCAACAGGGCTGTTTACCAGCCCCATGACCCTCACCTTGGTCCCGGCCCTGGAGGGAATCATGGTGTTCACCACCAGCCTAGGTGGAGACCTAACTGGTTCTGGAAGCGACCAGTATCCTTAATACCCATGGAGATGACAGGGACATACAACAGGCCCTGAGCAGCTACTGAATTCAGAGTGTCACATTCTTCATGGAGGAAGCTAACCTGAGGGACTGGAGACCTAAGTGTCCGTTCATTCATCCCCAGGATTCCCCTCCCAGCTTTGTTTGGGGCTGTGCCAGCCTCGGGAAAGATACTTTCTCCCTCTCTCTTGCTTTTACCAGGCCTTGGAAAGAGGAGACTCTATTGGTTATTTCACTAAGAAATAAACACATCCAAACATGACAGAACCTGTGTGTGCACATGGGTGGGTGTCTAGAGCGCCGAGGTGAATGTCCCAGTTACATGAGAGAGCCCCCTTGCTGGAAGCCACCAGCAACCGGAAGCTCCACGGTGAAATTCAGAGACCTCCTGCACATTGGTCCCCGTCTTCTAATTCCCTCTTCACCAGGACCCCGGGGTCCCTGAGACTCACTTAGGTTGACAGGGGCATTGAACTGGGAGAAGTGAGAAGGGCATGTGCCAGGATTGCCCAGCTCACTGACTAGGCCGGTGGCACCTACAGAACCCAGTGAGGAGGCGGAGCGGTGCAGCCGTGTGTGCTGGGGGCCAGGCTGTGCTCACTCACGTCGCAGTTTGCGGGGCGTGTACGTTGTCTCCAGACATGGGCTGCGTGTCAGGCTGAAGGGCGAGTGGCACTTTCCTCTCACAGAGCGCCCTTCGGAGGCAAGAGCAAGCGCGTCCTGCTTCACCGGGAAGGCCTTCTGCCCTTACCCTGCCTGGCTTAGGTCCGACTGCTTAGGAGGCTCACAGCAGACACCTGGGGCAAAGCCTGAACAGAATTCTCAGGAACCCCCTCCTGGAAGGGCTGTGTAGGTCCCTTCCATGGGCCCAGGGGAGAAGGCTACCTGGTCCTACAGGTCTTGGGGGACACAGGGAGCTGCTTTGGAAAGCTGAGTTGCTCCAGATTCCATGGGGGAGTGACAGGTCTCCCACCTGGGACGGAGCCCTCAGGAGAGAAGTAGTGGTTTGCTGGTGAGTTCATTCCGAGTTTGCAGCAGTAGAAACACTCACTGGGTTTCCCCAAACCCAGAACCGAACCTGATTAATGAGGCCATGCGAGGCTACACGCAGGCTACTCAGCACCACCTTACTTATTTTATTTATTTATTTATTTGTTTAATTGTTTTTGACAGAGAGAGAGAGAGAGAGAGACAGGGACAGAGAGAAGGGGGAGGGCCCAGAACAGTCTCCATAGTTGCACATCATTGGTTTTTCCCCATAGTTTCATTCCACAGGTGGGCGCAGGGCTGCACAGGGCAGGAACTGGGTCTGGGTCTCAACCCAGTGAGAACTGAACTGGGGGAGCTCCCAGTTCAACACATGGGTTCACACGGGCCGGGGCCGGGATTCGATCCTCGGTTCCCGGGGCTGCAAAGTGAGCGCCTAACCCACTGAGCCATCCCGGCTTCCCCATCACCACCTTACCTAAAGGGGTCCAGCAACCAGAAGGGGAAGCTGAGTTGGGACCCCTGAAAAGGTGCCTCCCGCCGGTATAAACTGTGGGATGCATGATGTGAAAAACATGAAAACAAATGAGATAAGGGGAAGGAATTCATAAAGATAATTAAAAATTGTAAAACACACACTTTCTTGTTTAAAATTGTAATAGAGAAAATGAAAAAGACTGGTCACTGTTGAGAGTGTTAGTAACCTGGATGAGCAAGGGGGAAGAAGAGCCCAATTGACACAACACTAGGGTGACCAGATGTCCCGCTTTTGGCGGGAGAGTCCCAATTTTTAACAATTTGTCCCGCATCCCGCGGCGTTTTTAAAAAGTCCCGATTTTTGGAAAGAATGCACAACAAGCTAGGGAACGGCGGGAGATAGACCAAATTTTTAATCAAGAACCCCGTCCCCCCCGGTCAATGGTGTCCCACTTTACCAATGTTAAAATCTGGTCACTATACACAACACAGAGATGAAAACCACCTAGAAAATGGAGACACATGGAGGATAAGCTTAGGAGGACTCACATGTGACTAGTAGGCTAGTCCTCCTGAGTCTCGAAACAGAAAAAAGGAAGAGGTGGATGAGGGGAAGTCAAAGAATAATAAAGAAGGAAGATTTGAGTCTGCAAGTTGAAAGAGTTTGCTAACTACAACTCTAAATATCCTACTAAAGTTTTTTAAATTTATTTTTATTTTTTATTGTTTGAGAGAAGGTGAGAGAGAGAAGTAGGGGAGGGCCCAGAGCAGTCTCCACAGTTGTGCATCATGAGTTGTGACATAGTTTCATTCCACACAGGTGGATGTGGGGCCACATGGGGTGGAAACCGAACCTGGGGTCTCCGTGGGCAGTGAGACCCTCTGCTGCAGGGCTCAGTGGTTACCAGTGGCGCCACAGTTCAGCACCAGGGTTTGCACGGGCCGGGGCTGGGAATCAAACCCCAGACCTCAAGGCTGCAAGGCAAGTGCTTAACCAGCTGAGCCATCCCAGCATCCCCATAAATGTTCTAAATAAATCCCCATTGACTTACCTACTTGAAGCAGGTGAACTGTTAGTATGTAACTTATATCTCAGTAAGGTTATTAAAACATTATGACCAGGCCTTACAAAAAATGTGTAAATAAAAATGTTGGTTCCCAAAGGTACACAACAAATGACTCAGCAATGGGCACTTGGAGATAAAGGGTGATGAGGAGGGAGGGGTCCCCTGGTGAGCAATTTGTTTTGTGAGGAATTCGTACAGTTGTTTCGTGAATATCTCACTACTCCCAGAAACCGGAGATGTTTGTAGAGTTAGAAAGCATCCTTACTCAGCTTGTGTCGTGACATACATGCACACGAACGTGAGGCTTTAACCCAACCAAACCCCAGCTCGCCCGGCGTGCTTGAGCCCAGTGCCAGTGAGGAAGTGGACGGGGTGGGCGGCCCTCCCAGGCCTTGCGCCTTTGCACTGTTGGCCTAGCGCAGTGATCTTCAAAGGGGTCTGCCCATGCTCTTGGAGGAACATGAGGACTTTCTAAAGAATATTACACAGGTGTGGACATTTCAGAGGAATCATTTTTCAGACCTGCAATTTCCATATATATATTTTTTGCCTAAAACTGACCTGTCTGAGAATACCTCTATGGTCAGAACATCAGGCTAGTTATACTTTCCTAACTCCCCTTTTGTAGCCACCCACCTTTTTCTTTCTAGCCCCTATATTATTATGGTGCCAATGAAGCAATAACTCAAAAATCTCTTCTATTATAGGTATCATATACCCAGAACGGGGCTTCATGTTTTGCCCTGTCTCATATAAATTCCTGTTAGGGGCTAAATGGTATAATAAACTGATAACTTTGGTACATGTTAAGATGTTATCTATTCAGGGGAATGCTGGGAGAGTTCAGTGGTTGAATATTTGCCTTGTAGTCATGAGTTCCAGGGTTCAATTCCCACCCCCAGCCCTGCAAACCCCATATGCTGAACTGTGGTACAACTGGTAACCACCAGGATGGCTCAGTGGTGAAGGTTCCCACCTCCCATGTGGGAGGCCCCTGGTTCGCTTCCTGCTGAGGTGGCCCCACATCCACCTGTGTGGAATGAAACCATGTCACAATGATGTATGACAATGGAGACTGCTCTGGGCCCTCCTTCCTTCTCTCTCTTTCTCACCTTCTCTCAAACAATAAAACAAACAAAAATGATGTTATCCAGATATATTGTAGAGTGAGGTAGCAGGAGTAATAAAAGTTCTGTTTAACAAACTCTTTTATTTCGTCCCATGTCAAAAATAATGCATCCCTTCCCAGGGAGCATCTCATGAAGGTAGAGCAAAGACATCATCAATAATAGAGAAATAATAGAGGTGGCAGTGCCTTATTTAATTAACCTGGGGGAAAACTCCATGGCAAGTCAGCCCACCCCATCTTGTCTGCTTGTGGTAAAATATTCAGGATTTGTAAAAATTTGTTGGGAAATAGCAACTTATATGAAGCACACATCCCTGACATGCACACCATTCTCTGAAGTAGACAGAGAGTCTTATTCACCGGTTTCTTGGTTGAGGTCACAGTTGTATGCTTTACATGATTTCAAGGAAAAGGGTGTAACTAATTCCATATTTATTTCAAACTGATTAATGTTACATCTCAAGATGAAAGGAACATAGAGAGGCCGTACAGCATGTCAGCTAAGAGTACAGGTGGAGAAACTAGAATTTCTGGTTTGAAATTTAAACTCACTGTGACCTTGCACAAATTCCCAAATTCTCCTGGGTCTCAGTTTGCTCATCTATGTAAGTGAGAGGTTGACGCATCCACTTCATGAGGTTGCTGTGAAGCCCTTAGAATAGTCCTGCATTGGTAAGCACTCTATAGACTTTGTTATTAGTTTTTATATTAGGTAGGTTCATGTTCCATATTTTCTTAGAAATATGGGGAAAAATTTCATAGAAAAAACATTTTCATCAAAATATGATTGAGGACCGTCAAATTTACAGTTAAAGTCACAGGAAATTTTTTAAAACTTTATAAACATTTCTTTTGGTACAGGAAACATGATAAGATAATAAAATATATTAAAAAAAATTTTTACAGTTAAATAAGGAGGAGCAAGTAATGTGTACCCAGAGCAGAAGGGACTATGTGAAACCCAGACCATGGAGGTTTATCTACTACTGAAAAGGACAATGGTGGATGTTGAGATGCTACAGTGTTTTAGAGTCTGACACATATTAAAGAGTAGTAAAACTGCCTTATTTCAATGTCTGTATTACACTATGGTAGAAATTACATTTTTTGTGATTATTAAATTTATGACAAAAAATTTAGATTAAACATGAACAGATGAGGAAATACATAATTAAAAATTTTTTTAGTGCATGAGCAGAAAAATTGAAGGCTGCTCATTGCTCAAGCACATAGGGACATTTCTACACAAATGGTGATTGAAGATATTTGAAGAAATCTAAGCAACACCACGAGAGAAGTTCACCACCAATTCTAGGTGATTCCTGCTCTCAGGTGCCAACTTGTAAGAAGAGGGGGTCACTGGCAAAGATCATATTGGTCTACATTTCACAGAAAATCTTTTTTTTTTCCTATTTATTTTCTGATAAACCATATGTCATATGGCAAGACTACTTTGAGATTCTTGTAATGGACAAGAAGTCTGCTTGAATTGAGACTAAACTAAGAGTATGAGGGGGACCCCCCCAGAAACTAGAATGACCTTCTGGGGGACGGGCCCTTGTGGTACAGGCTTGCCCCGCTGGAGGAGTGCTCAAGGAACCCGCCTGCATCCGCGTACCGGCTGGCGTTATTGTGAGAGGCTGCGTTCAGCTTCAGTAAACTGTTTTTGGAGACTCTTTCAACTCATTTAGCCATTTCATGATGGGTGAGTTACATGAACAGCATGCAGCATGACAATGCACCTGCCCACACCATGCTAAATGTTCAGCAGCTTTTGACTAAAACCAGCCTGACCCCCACGTCCCACCCTCCCTATTCACCTGCCCTGAGCGACTTTATTTTGTTGTTTCCTTAGATGAAAAAACTCCTCAAAGGGAAACGTTTTGCAGATGTGGAAGAGGTGAAACTAAAAATGGCAGAAACACTAAAAAGCATCAAAGTCAACAAGTTCAAAAGCTTTTCTGAGCCACGGGGAAAGCATCTCGGTAGGTGTGTTGCATCAAATGGAAAGTACTTTGAAGGTGACTGAAGATTAAACACGTAAAAATAAATACAGAATTTTTTTTTTTCCTAACCCTAATCCTAACCCTAACCCTAACCCTAACCCTAGCCCTAGCCCTAACCCTAACCCTAACCCTAACCCTAACCCTAACCCTAACCCTAACCCTAACCCTAACCCTAATAGAATTTTTTATAAATAAATTCTGAGGCTTTTTTTTTTTTTTTTTTTTTTTTTTGCGGGGAGAGGGGTCCTCCCTCGTAGAGAAACAGGCCTCTTGTCCAGCCAGGCTGAAGATCTGAGTCTGGACGTGGTAAGGTTGAGGGCATGGCAGTGAGAAGCTGGAACTCAGGCACTTTCTAAATGAAACCTTTGGCACAAGAGGTCCAAGGATGAATTTTGAATCTACCCTATGAGTTTACAAATGTCCAGTTTACACAAGTACTTTGTCCCTAAAATTCCTTACACTGTGGTGAGCTAATCTCTAAAACAAACCAAAGTTCTGAGCCCTCAGCCCCTGCGTGCTGTTCCCTTCATAGTCACCGCACTGACTCTCCAAATAGGCACTCAGAAAATGATCTCTGACCAGTCGGCTTCACTCAGCCTGCTCCTCACTCATGAGTCCTCATGACCTGTGCCTTCTGATGACTGTCTCACCGGTTTCTTATGCTCCACTTAGCTGGCCTCTGTCTTTCTGTGGTCTTCTATTCAGATTCTTTTACATAGTGACGTCTCCAGGATTTCTGCGGAGGTTGGGGCTGGGAACAGGCCGTGTGGTTGGAAGAAGGTAAGAAAGGGGCAGCCAGGCGACGCCCTTTTTGCACCTGCCACACGACAGTGACTGTAAGCACAGGCTCCAAAGATGCTCTGTTAATGTAATGCCTGCCTCTACCACTTACCAGCTTTGCAAGTTTGGCCACGTTGCTAGTTTCCTCATTTATAAAATGGAGACAATATTAATAGAAGCTTTGTGTCTTAGAGTTGTTAGACTCCAACACAGGCTTGCAGTGATCAATGGGATGAGAAGGAGCTTGAGAATCCTCTTCCCACACCACCTTCAGGAGGTATACGGGGGCGGGGTGGGGGTGGGGGCATGAGCAAAAAACCCCAGAATTTATTAATTTTTTTAAAGATTTATTTTTATTGTTTTGACAGAGAGAGAGAGATACAGAGACAGAGACAGAGAGAAGAGGGAGGGCCCAGAACAGTCTCCATTGTTGCACACCATTGGTTTTTCCACATAGTTTCATTCCACAGGTGGGTGCGGGGCTGCACAGGCAGGAACTGGGCCGGAGTCTCACCCTGGTGAGAACTGAACTGGGGGAACTCCCCAGTTCAGCATATGGGTCCGCATGGGCCGGGGCCAGGATTCGATCCTCAGTCCCCGGGGCTGCAAAGTGAGCGCTTAACCCACTGAGCCATCCTGGCTTCCCCCAGAATTATTTTCAAAAATTGTGTATTTATTCTTACATATTCAAACTTCAGTCACCTTCAAATTATAGTTTGTTTAATGCAATACACCTAGATGCACTTTTTTCACTGCTCAAAATGGTTCTTGAACTCGTTGACTTTGATGCCTTTTAGTGTTCTGCCATTTTTTGTTTCACCTCTTCCACATGGCAAAATGTTTCCCTTTGAGGACTTTTGTCATCTGGGTAAACAAAAAATGTTGCTTGGGGTGAAAGTGGGTGAATAGGGAGGGTGGGGCATGGGATCATACCATTTGGTGTCAAAAACTGCGGAACACTCAACGTGGTGTAGGCAGGTACGTTGTCATGGTGGAAGAACCAGTCATCCCTATGCCACGACTTGGGTTGTTTCTCCCGCACCTGGCCTCTCACAACAACGGCAGCAGGCACTCTAACGCAGATGGGTTCCTAGAACACTCACCTAACGGGGAAGCCTATGCTACAAGGGGGTCCTCATCCAGAAGATCATTCTGGGTTTTCAGGGGTTCCCTTTGTAGGAAGGAGTGGAGGGAAGACTCTTTGAAAGGGAAAAACTGGCCCCAAGAGAGGGCATTGAACTGCATATAGACTGAATATTTACCAAAAAGAGACCTTTAAAGGGGCAGTAAAATGTGCAAAGTGGATATACGAGGCCTGACAATTAAGTTTGCAAACTCTTCTTAAGAAAAATGCTACATACCTCATTACCGAATATCACTATGGTCACCTTCAAAGTATTCCCATTGGAAAGCTATGCACCAACACCAGCACCTAGTTCACTCTCCAAAGCAATTTTGAACTCTTTTCCTGGAATGGCCATTAGAGCCATCATTGTATTATGCTTGATGTCCTGAATGTCATCAAAATGTCTTCCGTTTAATATTTTCTTTACCTTCAGATAAAGAAACAAGTAATTTGGGGCCAGATCAGGTGAGTAGAGAGGGTGTTCCAATAGGGTGTTGTTTACTGGCTAAAAACTCCCTCACAGACAGTGCCATGTGAGCTGGTGCACTGTCATGATGCAAGAGCCATGAGTTATTGAAGAAAAGTTTAGGTCATTTTTGTCTAACTTACACAACCTACTCAGCACTTCCAAACAGTCAACTTGGTTGACTATCCAGTTGGTACTAATTCATAACGAACAATCCCTCTGATACCAGAAAAGGTTAGCAACATCATTTTGACTCTTGATTTTGACTAATACATTTCTTTTTAATGTTTTTATTTTTTTATTTTTTTTAATTTTTGACAGAGAGAGAGAGAGAGAGAGAGAGAGAGAGAGAGAGAGATACAGAGACAGAGAGAGAACTGAATTGGGGGAACTCCCCAGTTCAGCATATGGTTCCGCACGGGCCGGGACTGGGATTTGATCCTCGGTCCCTGGCGCTGCAAAGTGAGCGCCCAACCCACTGAGCCATCCCGGCTTCCCCTAATACAACATTTTTGGCCATGAAGAATTGAATGACTTTTATTGTGCACTTTGACGCTTTTGTTTCAGGGTCATATTGGTACACCCATGCTTCATCATCAGTGATAACACAGCCCAAAATATTGTCTCACCCCTTCAAAAGATCTTGACAAACTTTGATTCTCCTTTGCTTTTGTTCATTGGTGCACTCCTTCGGGAACATTTTTGCACACATCTTTCTCATGCCAAGATTTTCAGTCAAGGTTTTTCTAACCTTCCCCTCTATCAATGTTTACGTATTTTCCGGCGTATAAGACGACCGGGCGTATAAGACGACCCCCTAATTTTACAGTTAAAACATAGGTTTAGGCCTATATTTGCTGTATAAGACTATAGCCTCGGAAGTGGGGGGTATTCTTATACAGCGAATATAGGCCTAAACCTATGTTTTAACTGTAAAATTAGGGGGTCGTCTTATACGCCCGGTCGTCTTATACGCCGGAAAATACGGTACTTGGTCTGTTATGCTTCTCACAGTCAGCTGATGATTTTGACCTACAATTAGATGAATTTTTGCAATGTTTTCTTCAGTTCTGCTCGTTAATAGTCACCCTGACCTCTCTTCATCAGTGACAATTTCTCTCTACTCAGAAACATATTTAATGCATTTGTATACTGCCATTTTCTTCATGGCATTATCCCCATCAACTTGGACTAAAATGTCCCTGATTTCACTTCCATTTTTGTCAAGTTTCACAAGCAATTTAATGTTTGTTCATTGCTCCAATTCAAGCTCCGACATTCTCAGAATGGCACACAAAAACATGCAACAACAATAATGAACACCACGCAGCAAGACACCGCCACACATTGACAGGAACACAGCTGTGAGACACTGATTTACCAAGGTTGTACCGAGTTGTTTGTACAAGTGCTGCCAACGTAAGCATAGGGTGGCAAGTTCATGAACTTAATTGCCAGACTTTGTATTCATATGGTAAGTGTTCAAGTCCTTGTGTTTTCACTTATCCATATGCTTATACCCACTATCTAGACCCTATGGGGCAGCATCTCTGTCACCCCAGCAGGCTTTCTATGCCCCTGCCCTCAATACCACCCACATAGGTAGACTCTCTTCTGACTTACTTTTCTCTGTATTTGACTTTCATATATATGGACCCATATAATGTATACTCCAAAAAAGACACTTTTAAAAGGAAATGGAATTGAAACACCATTTGGCAAGTTGAAGTCCGTAGCCTCATCCCTTACCACAGAACAAGTCAGATTGGTTATAGCAAGTCATGTAACTCAAAGTTACATGATTTGAGTTTCATGGTGCATAGTTCAAGCCCCTGCTAGTTATGAGTGCTCAGGAATTAGGACTCCTGGCCCATGCTGAAAGAGCCGTTGCCAAAGATAAACCTGGGGCACTGGTGGTTCTGTCCTCCTCCTGTCCCCCCCTCACCCCGTTTGATGCTAGAAGGGACAGGCTCGCTCAGTGGGACTTCTCCCCTCTCAGAGGTCCAGAGAAAATACCACACAGCTGCACGCTGCCCTATGTCCAGAAAAGAACACTCCGGAGACAACTTCCAGTGTGTTGTTGTCTTCAGACTCCCCAGCTTCCCCCAGATGGACACCTATTGACCTTTAAGCTCCACTTACTTCCATTCCTTCTCTTCCTCTTTCCTTCTTCCACACAGGCCTTCTGCTTTGGAAATGAGGCATACACTCAAAGAAAACAGGCTTTAGACCATTTCTCATTCAAAGGGTGGGTCCCTTCCACCTGACAAACTTGATCCCCTCATTCTGCTTCCCTCCCTGTCCCTCCCCATGCCTGCACCCTTTGCCCTTGCTGCCTTTCCCCTCTCTTGACTCCTACAGGGTACCTCTCAGAACAGCCCTGAACTGCAGAAAGCATAGCACAGAGATGCCCCTCCCTGAGAAGGGAGGGCCCGGAGCTCTGGCCTCCCCTACCCGTGGCAGGTATAAATGCCTCCCTCAGAAATGCTCACAAGAAGAGAGGAGAAAACAGAAGTCAAGCTGTGGGCCAATTTGCGGAGCTCCCCAGCCCCACCCCCAGGAGGGTCGCCCTGGCACTGACTGGCCTTCTGGACTTGTCCTGCAAATTTATTTCCCATCAAGGCCCTGGGGGCCTTGCCTCTCCCCTTTGAGAGCCCACCTGTCCTCCAGAACCCAGGCATTCTAGGTGACAACTTCTCCTGTGAGTCATTTCAAGATGATGAGAGGGGACATATCTCCTGCTTTCCTCTTCCTGTGGCCACTTCTCTTTGGACTCCTGGGACCCGGTAAGTGACTTATGAGTTAATGAAGAAGAGGGGTATGGATTCCACAGGTCTGAGATGAGGGTGCCCAGCCCAGGCAGAACTCCTCTTCCAGATGCAAAGATGACTCAGTCTTGTGCCCATTTCTGCAAAAGCCAGCACTGTCCTCAGCTCCACTGACCATGACTCTGACGCGGCCCCTGTCATTTCACCCAGCTGTGAGGGAGCTCGGGGTGGGGGGCTCACTTCCTTTGTATATTGCATAAATGTTTTTTTATTTAAAATTTTTTTTTTTATATTTATAGAGAGTAATTATTTTATCTTCAGTGCATATTTATTTTTATTTTACTTTTGACAGATAGAGAGAGAGACAGAGACAGAGACAGCTAGAGAACCGAACTGTGGGAACTCCCCAGTTCAGCACGTGGGTCCGTCTGGGCCGGGGCCGGGATTCGATCCTCGGTCCTCGGGGCCTCAAAGCGAGCGCTCAACCCGCTGAGCCGTCCCGGCTTTCCCTTATTTTAAATTTTATTTATTTATTTATTTATTTATTTATTTATTTATTTATTTTTGAAAGAAGGAGAGAGAGAGAGAGAGAGAAGAGGGAGGGCCCAGAGCAGTCTCCATGGTTGAACACCATTAGTTGTGACATGGTTTCATTCCACACAGGTGGATGTGCGTTCATGTGGGGCAGGGACCGAACTGGGGCCTCTGGCATGAGAGGCGAGAACCTTCACCACTGAGCTAGCCTGGCGTTTACCAGTTGCGCTACAGTTCAGCACATGGGTTTGCACGGGCTGGAGCCAGGAATCAAATCCCAGGCATCACAATTGGGAAGCAAGCACTCAATCACTGAACTATACTGGCATCCCTTGATGTTTTATTTTTTTAATTAAATTTATTTATTTATTTATTTATTTATTTATTGTTTTTTTTGACAGAGAGAGAGACACACACACACATACAGAGACAGAGAGAGAACTGAACTGGGGGAGCTCCCAGTTCAACATATGGTTCCGCACGGGCCGAGGCCGGGATTCGATCCCTGGTCCCTGGCGCTGCAAAGTGAGCGCTTAACCCACTGAGCCATCCCGGCCTCCCAGATGTTTTGTTTTTAACTGGAACACCCCAGTTCCAATAGCATGCTTAATTCCAAATGAGAGCCCGGTTCTGAGTCTAAAGTTCAGTAGAAATGTTCCTTCCTTGAATACTGCCTGATTTCAAACCCATGCTTATCCCTCACAATTCCTGAGAGAAACCAACTAGAGGTCGGCCTCTGGGAAACTGGGGCTCTCCTGAGCCCGTGGGCTTGTGTGAAAGGAAGAGCCTCAGGGAGAACTGAACCAGGGCTTCCGCGTGACTTGAACTGACTGCCTGAGCTGCTTCCATTGACTCCTGTTTTTGATTTCTTACAATAGCAATTTTCTTCCTTAATTATTAGAGACAGCGTTAATCAGTGTATCTACTTCGTTTGCCTTTGCTATGGGCCAAGAAGAGGGAGGTGCAGAATTGAAAGAAAAAGTCTAGGTTGAATGATGCAGAGGATTTTGGGGGTGATTCCTCCTTTTCTTCCCCAATATATATCTAAATTATTTCTTGCATCCCTTTCTGGATTTGCTCCCTCACTCTGCGCTAGCACTTCCTCGTTCAAGGTCCTGTCTTTTTCTTCCTCTTTCTCATGAGGCCCTTCATCCTGAATGCTTCAAGTATTATTTATGTACAAATGACTCCCCAATCCACCTCTAACCTGTCTTGATCCCTAATTAGGTTTATTCATCTGATTTTGATAATCTCTTTACCTACCTCACACCAGGCATGTCATTCACTTAGTCATTCAACAAACGTTCATGGAGCTTGTACGCTGGACCAGGCACTGTGACATGCTAGGCTATGGTGAAGAATGGTGCATGAGAAGCCACAGTACTGTCCTCATGAACTCCCAGTCTACTGCAGGAGATAGATGTGAACAAGATTTCATTACTGAAAAGAACAAGCGTTCACTGATAGGCACCTCATTTTCCCACCACCAGTTTTATAAAGTAACCCATCATCCCCCCAAGCTCAGTTACAATGAATCAGCAAGGATTCACACACCCCCCTCCCTGCCCTTAAATCTGAGTTCCAGAAGCCTTCTCACCCTCCTGCGGTCTCAGGGGCCTTCCCTGAGTTTTCTTCCTCTCCCCTCATTTCTCCCTCCATCTTTCTTAGGTCCTTTCCATCAGCATCCAGACACATTCTAGTCCAGTGTGCATAAATATCATTCAGGGAAATTATTAAAAACCTAGATTCTGGGGCTCTAGCTTCCTGAGCTTGGATGGGAAGTACTGAGACTTCATTGTTAGCAAGCTCCTCAGGCAATCTAATCACAGAGACCTCTGGACTAAACATTGCTATAATATCCATCCTAATACCTCCCCACCCACATCACTCCCTAGCTATTGCCTCTTCCTCCATTCTCCTTCATCATCCTCTTTTAAAAGAGTTTCTTACATTTAGTATTTCCACTTCTCGCCTCCCATTCACTTGTTTATTTAATTTTATTTAATTAGGTAATGCGTGTAAATAGTTCTGTGAAAGAAAGAATGTTACAGGGCTTAGAGTAAAACTTCAGACTCTGACTTCTTTCTCCTACATCTCTTCATTAGAGAATTATATTCCCCAGAGGCGTTTTTGTTTTGGGGGGTGGCATTTACCTTCATATTTCTAAATCACATTCTTATGCTACTATTTCTTGTTTATTGGTTGATTTTTTTTTTTTCTGCTCAGGCATGATTTATTGACATCTTTCTCATGAAAAGGAGGATTTAACTCTTGGACCCCTCCTCTGCACATATGCATCTCACATTCCATCTCACAATTCTCCCAAAATGTCTATATCAAATCTTTGATGTTAAATTAGTACTTAGTATTTACATTATGATAACTATACAAGTAATATTTATAGCTGACCATTATAGCTGCCAATTAAGTTTGCAAACTTGCCACTGTGTGCTTACCTTGGTAGCACTGTAAAAACATCATGGTATATCAGTATCTCACAGCTGTTTTTCTGTTAACGTGTGGCGGTGTTGTGCTGAGTGGCGTTCATTATTGTTATTGCATGTTTTTGTGTGCCATTGTAAGAATGTTGGAGTGAATTAGAGCAATGAACAAACATTAAACTTCATGTTAAACTTGGCAAGAGTGGAAGTGAAATCACAAACATGTTAGTTCAAGTTTATGGGGATAATGCCATGAAGAAAATGGCAGTATACAGATGGATTGAACATTTTTCTGAAGGGTGAGAAAGTGTCACTGATGAAGAGAGGTCAGGGCTGCCAGTAACAAGCAGAACTGATGAAAACATTGCAAAAATTCATCAAATTGTGTGTTATAATCATTGGTTGGCTGTGAGAAGCATAGCAGACCAAATACATGCCAATAAATAGTTAGGAAAATCTTAACTAAAAATCTTGGCATGAGAAAGGTGTGTCCAAAAATGGTCCTGAAGGAGTTCACCAATGAACAAAAGCAAAGAAGGTCAAAGTTTGCCAAGACCTTTTGGAGAGGCAAGATAATGTTTTGGGCCATGTTATCACTGGTGATGAAACATGGGTATACCAATATGACCCTGAAACAAAGTGTCAAATTGCACAATGGAAGTCAGCCAATTTTCCATGACTGAAAAAGTCCCATCAGTCCAAATCAAAAGTCAAAGGGATGTTGCTAACCTTTTTTTATATCAGAGGTATTGTTCATGTTTAATTTGTACTAACTGGACAGTCAGCCAGTTTACTGTTTGAAGTGCTGAAAAGACTGGGTGAAAAAGAAAATGACCTGAACTTTTCTCCAACAACTCATGTCTCTTACATCACAACAATGCACAAGTTCACATGGCACTGTCTGTGAGAGAGTTTTTAGCCAGTAAACAAATTACAGCATTGGAACACCCTTTCTACTTACCTGATCTGGCCCCCATGACTTTTTTCTTTATCCAAAGATAAAGGAAATATTGAATGAAAGACATTTTGATGACATTCAGGGCATCAAGAATAATATGACGATGGCTCTGATGGCCATTCCAGGAAAAGAGTTCCAAAATTGCTTTGAAGGGTGGACTAGGTGCTGGCATTGGTGCATAGCTTCCCAAGGGGAGTACTTCAAAGGTAACTCTAATGATATTCAGCAGTAAGGTATGTAAAGGGTGTCCCAAAATTCATGCAAGATTTGAATTTTGCGTCATTTTGCGGTAAAGTGTTACCAACAACAACAAAAAAAGACAGCGTGACAGGTGACAGTTCAGGGTTATTAAAAATGGAGCGCTACACAAAAGAACAATGCATTTTCATTGTTGAGCAATGAAAATTTACAATTTTTAATTATAAACCTGTGTTTTCTATCAAAATCACTCTGGCGTGAATTTTGGGACACCCTTTAGCATTTTTTTCTAAGATGAGTTTGCAAACTTGTCATATTACATTATGATTATTCTTTCTTGTACATTTTTTGGTTTTCTAAGTATTAATAATAGCCTCGTTTTAAATATATATATATATATGTATATATATATATATATATTCATCAAAAACCTCCAACAGAAGTATAAATTTCAAGGAAAAGGTATTTCTTCTGAAGTAAATAAAGTGTAAGTTATATACATCCCTTCCCAGTCCTCTGTTCAAGGCATAGACATGTAGCTATACCCAGCTATAAGAGAAGCTGGGAAATGTAATCTAGCCATGTGCTCAAGAAAAAGAAAAAAATGAATCTGACAGTGTGTAGACCTTATACGTCTAAAATGTCTTTATTTCATCTACACATTTTATTCATAGTTTAGCTGGTTATAGAATTCTAGGTTGCATACCATATACCCTCAGAATTTTGAAGGCATTAATTTACTGTTTCTAGATACTACACAGTGAAATCTGATATTATTTCAATTACTGATTATGTGTAAGGGACCCATTTTCTTTCTCTGGAAGATTTAGGATTAAAAAAACTAGTGTTGATCTAAAGTCTCATAATGCAGTGCTATAGTGTGGATTCTTCTTTCATTATCTTAGGAACTTATAGAGTAGAAAGTTGTGTCATTTGTTTCTGGGAATTTTTCTTGCATTTTTTCTCTAATAATTGCCTCCCATTCATTTCTCTGTTTGGTTTTTCTGAAAATCTTATTTGGATGTTTGACCTTCTGACTGATGATAGTTTTCTGCCATTTTTTTCTTCTGTCTTTCAACTTTGTGACTTTTTTTTTTTCTGGGGAGATACCCTCAACTTCTAAGGCCTTCAACTCTTCTAGTGAATTTAAAATTTGGGGGTTTAAAAAAGTTTCAAAAAGATCTCTTTTGTTCTCTGTATGTTCATTCAAAAATGGCCTCTTTGTTTTGTTTGTTTGTTTGTTTTTAATATATTTTTATTTATTTATTTATCTTTGTTTTTTTTTAATAGGTGCTACATTTTCAATTATTTTGCTGAGGACATTTAAAGTTGTTTTTGTTCCCTGCATTGTCTCAGTTCACTCTGAGTTTTCTGGATGTTTGTTTTTGTCTTTATATTTCAAGTTAGATGCTGTCCTCAAATATATAGTCATCTTTTAATGTCTTTTGTATTTGAGAGTGAGACACTGAAACGATGACTAGAAACTCAGTGTTGAGGGATGGAGCCTGCTAACTGATGAACTTATTTCAGAGGTAACTTGGCAATGATGTGGCAGCTTGAATTAATTGAAAGACATTGAAAATGTCAGCATCTACAGATATTTCTAGTGTGGGATAATTTTTTTCCACAAAAGAAAATTTCCAAGTGCCTAGTGAGTATAAGCATAGCTACCAGTGTGTTAGAAGCTGAGTAGGGTAAGAGGCAATGAAGGTTTTACAGTTCAGTATAAAAGCATTTGCTTAATTGCATACTTTCAGTACAATTTCTGAATCCTGACCTCAGCAATGTCTGGGATCCCCAAACCAGAGTTAAAACCTCAAGCTTAAGTGAGGAACCAAGGTGTATTCACCTAACTACTTGACTAGAAGAAGGAATATAGAACTGAGAGTTGGGTTCTAGCTGCATTGTGTTTCAACCATTCCTCCTAACTTTAGTTATATACCATACCTATATCTTCAGAGGCACCTGGTTGCAATTCCTGAACCTTTCCAGGATTCCACAGAGTGAATAACTTAACATCCATTGACTCTCACTCTTGATGTAGGAATGTCTTGAAGCATTCTCAGTTCTGTTGGAGAGTTAGTATTTACCCACATGATGCCCATGATCTTAAAAATGCTTATATATCTTCTGCTATTGTCATTTCTTCATTTCTTTGTCTTTATAGAGTTATAACTTTTGCCATTTCTTTATTTTTGATTCTTCTGTGAAATTCTTAAGCTTCTATGCATATGCATTTATTTTTCTGTTAATTGAAATCATGGTCTGCCCCATTTTGCAAATTTGCTCTCAATATAGTAAATACTTACCTCCATATTGTCCCTCAATCCAATGGCTACTCCTCAGCACCATCTTACTTGATTTCTTTGTAACAATCAACTCAAATAACCACCATATTTTTCTAGAGCCCCTCTATTCTCCTAGCTTCAAAATAATCACCATTTCATTTTCTTTCTTCCATATTGGCTGCTCCTTCTCAATTTCATTTATTGGCTTTTCCTCCTCTACCTGGCATCTGAATGAAGGAATACCTACGGCTTGATCCAGACCTCTCTTCTCCATCTATTCTCTCCCTCTCAGATATCTTAGCCAGCCAGCCTCATGACTTTTTTTGGGGTTGTTTTTTTTTGTATTGTTTGAAAGATGGTGAGAGAGAAAGAGAGAGAAAGAGAGAGAGAGAGAGAGAGAGAGAGAGAGAGAGAGAGAGAGAGAGAGAGAGAAAGGTGGAGGGCCCAGAATAGTCTCCATAGTTGTATATCATCAGTTGTGACATAGTTTCATTCCACACAGGTGGATATGGGGCCACACAGAATGGGAACTGTACTGGGAGCCTCTCACATGGGAGGCAAGAACTTTTGCTGTCATCCTGGCAGTTAACCAGTTGTACCACAGTTCAGCATATAGGTTTGCATGAGCTTGGGCCAGGATTTGACACCCAAACCTTGAGGTTGCAAGGCAAGCACTCACCCTGCTGAGCTATCCCAACATCCCTGTCATGAATTTAATACAATCTATATTTACAGAACTTCCAACTTTATGTCTATTGTTCTGACCTCTCAACTGAGATCTAAGCTCAGGCATTGAACTACCAACTAGACAGTTTCTTGAATATCTAATAGGCATATAACCTCTACTTTTTTTATTCATCTGAGTAAATATAAGCAATACCCAATGCTTTGCTCAAACCCCAACGCAAGAAATTGTTCTTCTCTTTTCCTGTCAACTACATCAATAGTATTTCAACACATTCTACTGATTCTACCTTTTTAATGTCCAGGCATAGCTTGTATTTATCCACTTAACCTTATCTCCCCTGCTATCACCCTAGTCCAATCAATAATCAGTTCTCTTAACCAATTTTCTACTTCCACTCTTGCCCTCATATATCCATTTTCCACACAGCAGGCTGACTGTGAGCTTTTAAAAACAAAAATCAATTTTTCTTCCCTTCCTGAACAGTTACGTCCTAAAGTTGTTACATGCAGAGTAAAACAGATGTCAATGGTGGAGAAAAGGGGAGACATCAGTGACCTAGAGCAGAATATAAGAAACTATACAGGGTAGGGATGGTGTTCCCAGAGAATGGCAGCCTTATGAGGGTGAAAAGTTCTCAACAGTGGGATGCAGAGAGCATGGCCCAGAATGGGGAGCTGAAGATAAATGAACAGAATATCATGGAAACATCTTTGGGACACCACCAATAAGTCAACCATATGTGTGTACATGGAATTCCAGGAAAAGAAAGAACAGAAAAAAATGTTAAAGCAATAATGACTGAAAAATATTCACATTTGATGAAAATGATCAACCCACCGATCCCAAGAACTCAATGAATCTCAAGCAAAAATAAACATTTAAAAATAACATAAAACTGAAAGGAACAAAGAAACAAAGACTCATGAACACAGTCAGTAGTCTGGTGGTTACCTGAGGGTAAGGGGGGAGGTGGGTGGGAGAGTTGAGGAGGTGGAGGTTAGGAGGGGGCATCAAATGCACGGTGATGGAAGGAGAGCTGATTCTGGGTGATGAGCACATAATGCAACAAACACATAGACAATGTAACGTAGAATTGTACACCTGGAAACTATGTAATTGTTACCAGCCAATGTCACCCCAATAAATTTAACAATAGAGAATTAATTAATTAATTAATTAAAAAAATAATATCAAAGCTCCAACATAACCAAATTGCTAAAAATCAATGCTAAACAGGAACTGGTAAAAGCAGCAGGAGAAGAGAAGAGAGAGGAACATTATATAAAGAAGAACAATGATAGCAGATTTCTAATGAAGCATGCAAACCAGAAATTAATGAACCAATATCATTAAGATACAGAAAGAAAGGGAAAAAAGCTCTATCAACCTGGAATTAACAAAAGTACAAATATGTTTCCAAAATTAAGGTGAAATAAAGGCTTTATTGGATAAACAAAGCTGGAAGACTAGCTCCTGCAGACCTGAACTACAAGATATGTTAAAATTTTTCAGAAAGAGGGGAAGCCGGGATGGCTCAGTGGGTTAAGCACTCACTTTGCAGCACCTGGGACCGAGGATCAAATCCCGGCCCCGGCCCATGCGGACCCATATGCTGAACTGGGGAGTTCCCCCAGTTTGGTTCTCACCTGGGCGAGACCCTGACCCAGTTCCTGCCCTGTGCAGCCCCGCCCACCTGTGGAATGAAACTACGTGGAAAAATCAATGATGTGCAACTATGGAGACTGCTCTGGGCCCTCCCCCATTCTCGCTGTCTCTGTATCTCTCTCTCTCTCTCTGTCAAAAACAATAAAAATAAATCTTAAAAAAAAATTTTTTTCAGAAAGAAAATTAGGTCTTCTTAGGAATGCAAAGGAATGTAGTATTCTGGAAATGGTAAATATGTGGGTAAAAATAAGAATTTTTCTCATTTAAAATCTCTTTAAGGAATGCCAGAATGGCTCAGCAGGTTGAGCACTTGCTTTGCAGCCCCAGGGATCGAAGATCACATCCCGGCCCCAGCAAGTGAGGACCCATATGCTGAACTGAGGTGTACTTTGCATCTGGGAGGCCCCCAATTCAGTTCTCACCCCCTGGTTGGGCCCCTGGCTCTAAGGGGAGTGGCTCCCATGTGGGAGGTCCCTATCCCAGTTATTGCCCTGAGCAGCTCCCGCCCACCTGTGTGGAATGAAACCATGTCGAAAACTGATGACATACAACTATGGAGACGGCTCTGGGGCCTCCCCCTTCTCTCTGTCTCTCTGTGTCTGTCTGTCTCTGTCAAAAACAATAAAATAAATCTTTAAAAAAAATCTCTTAAAAAGATAATATATTATTAGCAAGTAATAACAATTAATTATGGAGTTTATACAAAAGTAAACATAAAATGTATAACTACAGTGGCACAAAGAACAGAAGGTCCTCAGAAGTATATTGTTGCAAGATCCTTATGATCTATGTGAAGAAGTTTAATTATTACTGGGCAGCAGATCGTGATATATTAAAGATGTATATTATAAACCCTAGAGCAATGATAGACACACATGCAAAAATAAGAGAATATCAAAAAAACCAATAGTGACAATAAGATAGAATCATAAAAAATACTCAATCTAGGGATGCCAGCATAGCTCAGAGGTTGAGTTCTTGCCTCACAATCACGATGCCCGGGATTCAACTCCTGGCCCTGGCCCACACAAACCCCATATGCTGAATTGCAGTGCACCTGGTAACTGTTGGGATGGCTTCATGATGAAGATTCTTGCCTCTCATGTGGAAGTCTCCCAGTTCAGTTCCTGCCCTGTGCAGCCCTCCATCCACCTGTGTGGAAAGAAACTATGTCACAGCTAACAATGTACAACTATGGAGACTGCTTTGACCCTCCCCCTTCTCTCTCTCTCTCTTTCTCGAAAAACAATAAAAAAAGTAAATCTTAAAAACAAAACAAAACTCAATCCAGAAAAAAAATTAGGAAAAGAGGAGGAAAAGAAATAAAAACAGATGGAATAAATAGGAAACAACCAGATAATAAATTTTAACCCAAGCATATTGATAATTACACTAAATGTAAATGGTCTAAACACTCCCACTAAAAGTCTGTGATTGTCATATTGGCTAAAAAAGATAGTCCCAATTAAATGTTCTCCATACACACACAAAGCATTTAAATGGCAAGTATAAGAGTCGGCTGAAAATGAAAGGATGAAAAATATGGTTATAAAATATGCTAGCTAAGCTAACACCAATTAAAAAAAGATGCTATTTCAGTATTAGACAAAATATATTTAAAGAGAGAAAAATATTATTAGGAATAAAGAGGGACATTTTATAATTATTAAGTGGTCAACCCCAACAAAATACTTATTAACCAAAAAGGAGGAAAAACCACTTAATCAAGTGACCCTAACGAACATCATCAATGATGAAAAACATTGATATTATATGCCACCTGATAGTATGCAAAGAGAAGAATTCCTCAACATTTCAGTGATATTCCTGCCAAAGATTGATACTATAAACTTAATCATGAAGAAACATCAGACAAACCTAATTTAAGAAACATTCTATAACATAACTGGCATGTTATCTTCAAAAGCACCAAGGTCGTGTAAATCAAAAGACCTGCTCCAGACTGAAAAAGACTACAGAGACATAACAACTAATAGCAACACACGTTTCTGATTTGGATCAGTTAGCTATCAAAGCCGTAATTAGGACAACTGACAAAACTAAAGGGGTTGTTGAGGTTAGTTGGCAGTAATATATCAGTATGAATTTCCTGATTTTGATGGTTGTATTATGGTTGTGTATGAGAATATGTAAAGTACTAAATGATGGTGGGAGAGCAGATTACCAAATAAATCCCAGCTGGTGAAAGGGAAAAAAGGTCTTTGTTGTGCACTACAAAAGAAATTATGACTTTTTGCAACATAAAAACAAATTAAGAAAAATTAACCAAATTATGTTATTGCAATGGCTCCTAGTCTTTGAAATGAAACTTAACTTCTTTATCATGATCTACAAGTCCCTCTCTAAACTTGTTTCTTCCAATTTTCTCCTTTAATAACTACATTTCAGCCACCTTGGTCTACTGTTCATTCTTGGATTACAACAGGCTCCTAACAACTCATAGTATTTCACTTGTGCCATTGGTCTGTGGCCTCCTTCTCCTGGCTTTTCAGATGGCTGCCTTCTTAGCCTTCAGATCTCAGTTCCTATGTTATCTCCTCAGAGAGATCTTTCCTGGCTATAATATCTAAAGCAGCATCCCTGCTTTCCTTAACAGCACATGACATAGTATTTTTATTCTTTCCATGTTTTGTCTCTTTGCCTTACTAGACTGCAAGCCCACAGCTATTTTGTGGACAATGATATGCTCAGAGTTTAGCAAAATACTAGGCACATTTTAAGAACTCAACGTTTCTGAACAGATGGATGGATAAATAGTATTGATTATATGAGTATATTAAAGTAGTAGTAGTACCATGCTAACCTTGCAAACTTACCTCTCATTCATTCCCACCACCTCTTTTGGCCCAGTAGATTATTTTTGAAAACTAGAAATATGCTGGAAAAGCCTTCGGTTCATCTAATGACAGAATATATTTTGCACATGTTTTATATCTTTAAGATATAAGAATACTCTTCCTTATGTTTCACCTCCATTTAAGATCTACAACATGCCTACCAAATCAACAATAAATAACACTCTTTTATTTATTAAAAAGCCCTCCAAAATCTGGTCATACATAAATCGTGGAGCCTAAGGGCTCAATGTTACTGCAATAAAATTTGTAGGATTTATTTATTTGGGACCTTGTACTTAAAGTCTCTAAAAAGTGACTCACTTCCAAACATGTGTCTTAGCTAAAGCTGTTTGCACATCCTACCTTAAATCCAACTCACTAAAAATACACAATTATGGTAATCCTGTGCAGTTGTCATTATCTCTATGAAGTCTCCAGTAACCAAAACTTCTCTCTCCTATGAATGAACACAAACCACCCATAATGAAAAACAAATGATGTACCATATTTTACCTTTTTCTGTTGCTGCAGTAACATGAATAATTTATACTTTTTGCTATATGGTTCTATAAAGTTTGCTTATGGTCACTCACATACCCATATATTATCAAAACAGAACATTTTATTCATCCTCCAAAGTTCCCTCATACTCTATGTAGTCAACCCCTCACCATATCCCAGACCTTGGAAACCACTTACTGTTTTGTATCCCAATTGTTTTGTCTTATTTAGAATGTCATATAAATAAAATTGTACAATATTAGCCTTTGGAATATGACTTCTTTCACATGAGCAAAATGAACCTGAGAGTTATCTATGTAATTGCTTACATCAGTATTTCCTTTTGTTTCTGAGTAGTCTTCTTTTGTGTAGATATACCATAGTGTGCTTATTAGTTCACTAGTTAAAAGACAACTGAGTTCTTTCCAGGTTTTTTTTCTTTAAGTTTTTCCCCCTAAAATTTATTTGACTGTTTATTCTAAGATGTGTTTACAAAGCACAGAACATGTAATAAACATAGGCACTCTTGGGTCTTACTTAGTAATACAAAAATAAGCACATTAATGAACAAATTTGGGAGTACTAAAGGCTGGCTCATTGAAAAATGTGGTCTTAATTCAGACATAGAATCTGAACTGACAGCAGGGTTTCTCTGACAATTACATTAATAGTCAAAACAGGCACTAAAGGGGTGTTAGAATGTTTTTCTTGGGGAAGCCAGGGACAAGCAGCCACACTTTGCCACAGTTCCTGGAATACTCACCTTCACCAGAGCCCTAGGACATTCCCTTGCTTTTGAAACAGGGAGTGTTTAATGTGAAAACTACAGTTGTTTAGGATCCAAACTCTCTCATACCCAGAAGCCACAGGTTACTTCAGTTTTATCTTAAACATCTGTAGGCAACACTACTGTTTTGGTCACCCATCATGGGCTCTTCCCTTGGGCCAGAGCACCCTGAATTTCCTTTGGTGAACCATTTCTCCATAACTCAACCCATGGGGGCACCTGTCTGTCTCCACAGGTGAAACAGATGATCAAGCCTGACGAATCAGAGTGGGCAGTGACCCAAACTGACTCCATCAGTGTGAATCCAGGGACTCGTACAGGAGGTACTAGAAACGGTGCTCTGTCTCTGCTGGAATACAGCCTGGCAGGATGAAAACCTAGACAGCTGTTAAGTGGAGGATGAAAATGAAGCCAACACGGCGAGGGCAGAGCTCAGAGAAGGAAAGAAACTGCATCCTGATAACATAATTTAGGCTCCTAGATTGCATCATGCCTGAAAATCATCCTGAGACTTTCCTTGAAAAAAAAAAAAAAAAAAGCTTTATTTTATTGTTTTTGACAGAGAAAGAGAGAGACATAGAGAAGGGAGAGGGCCCAGAGCAGTCTCTATAGTTGTACATCACCAGTTTCTGACGTGGTTTCATTCCACACAGGTGGGCGGGGGCCATGCAGGGTGGGATCCGGGCCAGAGGCCTCCCACATGGGAAGCTTACCCTAGTTCAGCATATGAATCCGCACAGACAAGGGCTGGAACTCGATCCTTGGATCTCAGGGCTGCAAAGCAAGTGTTTAACCCGCTGAGCCATCCCGGCTTCCCCCGAGACCTTTCAACAACAGAGCAAAACCCTTTGCTGGTGCCAGTTTAAGTTGAATTTCTGTCCCTTGTAATGGGAAGAGTTTTAACTGACATTGTGTCTAACAGATTATGGCGTTTCCAGGTTTTTTTCTATGAAAACATTTGTCCTTCCCTCTCTCCTTTCCTTCTTGCATCCTTCCATCCCTTCCTTCCTTTAATTAAAAATGTTTTCAATTACAGTTGACATACAATAGGTGTACAACGTAGTGACTACACATTTATATACCTTAGGAAGTTATCACCCCAATAAATCTAGTACCCATCTGACACCATACATAGTTATGACAATATTATTGACTATATTCCCTATGCTGTACTTTACATCCTTGTGACTATTTTGTAACTGCCAATTAGTATTTCTTAATCCATTCACATTTTTCACCTAGCCCCCCAACACTTTCCCATCTGATAACCATCAGTGTTTTTGTTTTCTGTACCTGTGAGTTTGTTTCTGTCTCGTTTATTTATTTTTTATTCCATATATAAGTGAAATCATATAGTATTTGTCTTACTCAGTCTGACTTATTTCACTTAGCATAATACCCTCTAGGTCCATTCATGTTGTCACAAATGGCAAAACTTCATTCTTTTTTATAGATGAATAATATTCTATTGTGTATATGTACCACATTTTCTTTATTCATTCATCTGTCAATGGACATTTAGGTTGCTTCCATATCTTGACTATTATAAATAACACTGCAATGAACATAGGAATGCATATGTCTTTTTGAATAAGTATTTTGAATTTGTTCAGAAAAATACCCAGGAGTGGAACTGAAGGATCATATGGTAGTTCTAGTTTTAATTTTTTGAGGAAGCTCCAGACCATTTTCCATAGTGGCTGCAACAATTTGCAATCCCACTAACAGTGCACAAGGGTTCCCTTTTCTCCACATCCTCACCTACACATCATTTGTCATTTGGTGATGACAGACATTCTGACAGGTATAAGGTGATATCTCATTGTGGCTTTTATTATTTGCATTTCTCTGATGATTAGTGTTGTTGAGTATTCTCTCATATGCTTATTGGCTATTTGTATGTCTTCTTTGCAGAAATGTCTATTCAGGTCCTCTGACCACTTTTCAATCAGATTATTTTTTGTTTGTTTGTTTTGTGTTAAGTTGTATGCATTCCTTATATATTTTGGATATTATCCTCTTATCAAATGTATCATTGGTGAATATCTTCTCCCATTTAGTAGGCTGTTTTTTCATTTTGTTGATGGTTTCCTTTGCTGTGCAAAAACTCTTTAGTTTGATGTTTATGTGTTTTTTTTTCTTTTGTTTCCTTTGCCTGAGGAGATGTATCAAAAAAAAAAAAAGTATTACTAAGAGCAAAGTAAAAGGGTTTGCTGCCTATGTTTTCTTCCAGGAGTTTTATGGTTTCATGTCTTACATATAAGTCTTTAATCCATTTTAAGTTTATTTTTGTATATAGTGTAAGAAAGTGATGCAGTTTTATTCTTTTGCATGTATCTGTCCAGTTTTCCCAACACTATGTAATGAAGATACTGCCTTTAGCCCATTATTATTTATTCTTGTCTCCTTTGTCATAGATTAATTGACTACATAGGCATGTAGTCTGTGTAGACTACATATGAGTAGAGTTTATTTCTGGGTTCTCTATTCTGTTCCATTGATCTACTTGTCTGTTTTTATGCCAGTACCGTGCTGTTTTGATTACTATTATCTGAAAGTATAGTTTGGTATCAGATAGTGTAATACCTCCAACTTTGTTCTTGTTGCTCAAGATTGCTTTGGCTGTTTGGGGTCTTTTGTTATTGCTTTCATTTATCTTTATTATTTTTATTTTGTTTTTTTTAAGATTTATTTTTATTGTTTTTGACAGAGAGAGAGATACAGAGACAGAGACAGAGAGAAGGGGGAGGGCCCAGAACAGTCTCCATAGTTGCACATCATTTGTTTTTGCACATAGTTTCATTCCACAGGTGGGAGGGGGTTGCACAGGGCAGGAACTGGGCCGGGGTCTCGCCCCAGTGAGAACTGAACTGGGGGCACTCCCCAATTCAGCATATGGGTCCACACGGGCCGGGGCCGGGATTCCATCCTCGGTCCCCGGGGCTGCAAAGTGAGTGCTTAACCCACTGAGCCATCCCAGCTTCCTCTTTATTGTTTTTTAAATACTACTTAGTTTATTTTTGCTCTGATATTTATTTCCTTTTTTTTTTTTAATATTATTATATTTTATTGTTAAATTTAATGGAGTGACATTGGTAGGTAACAATTAGATAGTTTCCCGATGTACAGCTCCACATCACATCACCCATGCATTGCATTATGTGCCCAGCTCCCAGAATCAGGTCCCCCTCCAACACCATATATCTGGTGCCCACTCCCCCCTCCCCACACAAATCTCCCTCCCCACTCCTTCCTCCTCTCCAGGTAAACACCAAACCATTGAGTGTGTACATAATGCTGGTGCCCTCTCCCACCTCCCCTCCCTCCCTCCCTCCCTCCCCCCTCCTCCCCTTCCCTCAGGCAATCACCAAGTTATTGAGTGTGTCCATAGGTCTCTGTGTCTTTGTTACTTTCAGTTTTATATTCCACCTATAAGTGAGGTCATATTTTTCTGGATTCTTTCCATCTGACTTATTTCGCTTAATAAGATGGTCTCTAGGTCCATCCATGTTGCCACAAATGACTGTATTTCATCATTTCTTATCGCTGAGTAGTATTCCATTGTGTAAATGTACCACATCTTCTGTATCCAGTCATCTATCGAAGGGCATTTTGGTGGTTTCCATGTTCTGGCCACTGTGAACAGTGCTGCGATGAACATGCG